>RWGY01000051.1:25436333-25611098 GCA_007726485.1 Eragrostis curvula
TAATCAAAGAATTGCAGAACTAGAACCAGAGGAATAACCCTGTGTTCGATCCGAGTTATTTCCTGCAGCTTCATTTGTAAGTGTAACATGCAGCATCCAATGTGTGTCCATCGTGTAACCAGCATGGAGTTCCTTGAACTGCAATGGATCTTCTTTGCCTGCCCATTGATTAGGGGCTTACCGATTCTCACCGCTGGGAACAGCTCTGCAAACGAGCGTCTCGAATCAGTGATGCTCATGAGCCAGGTTGCTAGGAGCTGGTTGATGCAGAGGAGGAGCCATCGCGTCGATTATCCAAGTTGAGGTGGTGCAATGGGCGAATCCATAGCGAGGCCGGAGTACGTGTGGCATCGCTCGTGGTGCCTTATCTTGGCGCCTCGGTTCCTGCAGGCACGGCCATCGTGAGAGGCTGAGAGCAACCACATGTGGCAATGTTTGTGTCGTAGACGGGCCTCCTATAGTATCGTTGGACAGAAAAGCAGCCGGATGCGTCTACCACTGCCGGCAAAGTGCGATGGCTTTCTGGTTGATCTTCGATGTCTCCGATCAAGCAGTGCTCGTCGGTTTGTCTTCCTCCGTGATTCGAATCAGGGCCTCCCATCAAGTCGCATTGCGGATACCTAGCCCGCCGCCCCGCCGGGGGCAAGGACACTATATGGTTGTCTCCCTTTGCCCAAGCTTTTTTTTTTTTGATAATTAAAGGACTTTATTGCTGTCAACGACAGGTCACAGTTACTGGGGAGAAGTTTCCCCAGTTTACAAGTGGAAATGCCTGTAGAACAGGGCATTGATCTTGGTGTGCCAAGTGTCGGCAAGTGAAAACACAATTTGAAATTGAGTCTGATCTAATAGCTTGTTGGGCGAGGTTGTGTGCCACCAAGTTGTGTTGCCTCCGTATGTGTTTCGTCCAGTTTCCGTCGCCCACTGTGTTGTTCCTGAATTCATACAGCAGTGGCCTGAGAGACCAGTGGCCTGGGTTGCTGTTGAAGTCTTGGCCCCGAAGTGTGTTGGCGATGATCTGGTTGTCCGTGTGGTAATGCACCCCAGCCGGATTGAGGATGGCGTTGATCCTTGAGGCCAGCAGTAGTGCTAGAGCTTCTGCTTGCAGCGGGTCCTGAGCTTGAGGGGCCTTTGCCTGAATTTCAATGGCCGGTACAATTGGTCCTGTGGTGGCGCAGATGAGGATGCCAATGCCTGTATGTGCCGGCTGTCCTTGAGGGTGTTGCTGGAAGGCGGCGTCCGTGAAGCAGTGTAAGGATTGCTGTTGATGAGAGAGTGGCGGGTGGTGTTGGTGATGTTCGTCCTGCGCCTGGAGTTGTGGTGGGTTGTTGCCGCGCCGGTGTTCATGGTCGGTCCTGTTTTCCTGTACGCCATTCATCTCCGCCGCCGTCGCCATGTTTACCTGCAAAATGGACCATTTCCTTCTTTCGAAGCGATGGTCATTCCTTGCTTTCCACAAGTGCCACAGGGTGACAATGGTGTGGATGATGTAGTCCTGTGAGGCTGAGGCATTCAGCAGCGTTGTGAGCTGTGTTTGCACGCCCTGCAAGCCTTGTGTCTGTTCTTGTCGGAGCAAATCGTATCCAGTTCTCTCTCATTACTATTTACTAGTTTCTCGTAACGTCGTGAATGAAAGCCATGCCTCCCGCGTCTGCCGTCATTGTATCCGCTTGATTTGGTATAAACTAAACTGTTACTTTCCCTTAATTAATTAATTTTATATTAAAAACGAACTTCTCTAAAAGTTTTGTCTGAACGTCGTCAATAAAAGAAAAAAAGGAAGTATAGTTTGGTAGAAAACGGCCATCTGTTTAAGCTCACAGCCAAAACAGAGTGCGTGCCCTCTGGTCTCAAAAGCACACATGGGGGCATAAGGCTGAAAAATAAGCTCGGGCTCAACGAGCTGCTCGCTAAAAGCTCGATTCGAGCTCGGCTCGAATTTTAAACGAGCCAAGCTTAATCCTGGGCCGAGGCTCGCGAGCCTCACGAGCTCGAGCTCGAATAGCTCGATGGAGCTCTAGGGCTGAAAACGGACGGGAACGGTCGGGAAAACACCTCAACCGTTTTCACTTTCACGTTTGCATCGTCGGACGGGAACGGAAACGGGATAGACGGTAACGGGAACGGTCGGGAGAAAAACGGGCCTCTGGTAAATGGAATAATCAGTCGGAAATATGCCGGTAATGGTCGGTAACTGGTGACAAAGTCGGGAACACGGACCCATAATACCATGCCTTTCAACAGTTAAACATATTGATTGACACACTATAATATAGAAATCACTAACAATAGACAATGCATCACAGAAGCATTTCAACAGATAACACAGGAGCATAGAACATAGTCTCACAAATAAGTACTTAGCACATAGTCTCACATATCAGTACTGATGAACAGTGAGCATATAGTCTCACAAGTGACCTAGTCGTGCAACACAAAAGCCACAGCCGCAGATGAGTCTTAAGTCTTACAACACACAAACCACACGTGATTAGTCTTACAGGTTACAACACACAACAAATGACTAGGTCGCATAGAGCTGATTAATAAAGTGGCAACACCACTACAGATTCTTGTTAAGTGTCGGCCTTAGGGCCTAGTCGGCCTACAGCTCCCCATCATCACGCATCACATCAGGGTCACTTTCCATTCCATCTTCATCCAATGGAGTGGCCGATGGTTCATCTTCATCCTCCTACAATTCACAATGCAGAAAACAACGGGTGATAAGTCATGAGCCGGGGTGATAAGTCATGAAGTACAAACTAGAGCTATAACACAGGTGCATACCACAATCTCAAGCTTCTGTAAAGCAGCAATAGCCTCCATAACTTCCAGATCAGTCATTAGTGTTGCAAGTTTCTTGGAATCTTGAAAATCAAAGAAAAAAGAGAATATCAGCATGCAGTAAGTAATTATTGCAGAAATGCAAGTAACAAGCAATCTGTTATGAATATTACCTTTCCTTGCTGCTGCCATCCAATCCTTCGTGCAGGTCAAAGCTTGAACCATATCAGGATTAAGACTACTACGATAAGGGTCGACGACACGGCCACCAGCACTAAAAGCGGACTCCGAAGCAACAGTGGACACTTGAACTGCCAAGACATCTCGAGCAATTCGAGTAAGAACAGGATACTCTTTGATCTTGCCCCTCCACCATGACAATATGTCAAACCGACCACTATGCTTCAGCAATGGTTCTGCCATGTATTTCTCCAATTCATTGGAGGCATCCAGATGATGGGCATTTGAGTCATACAGGAAGTTTTCCAGTTCCTCATTTTGATTTTCCATCAACAAATCATCAGTGCTACTAGTTCCTGCTGCAGCACTCTTTTTCTTTGAAGACGAAGGAGCTGAACTAGCATAAAACTGATACAGTTTCTTGATCACACCAACAAGCTCTTCTAACTCAACTTGGTACATGTCACCATGAAATTTTTTCATGTAGAACTCTATCAGCCTTTTATTGTACCTAGGGTCAAGGAAGCATGCAACAGCTAGTGCAGTACTAGATTTGTCCCAGTATTTCTTAAATTTCTTACTCATTGCAACAGCCATGACTCTAATAATGAAATCTTCACTAAGACACCATTTATCGAGCAAATCCTTGATCTCACAGAAACTACGGTAGAATAAATTTGCAGTGGGATAAGAAGTACCAGAGAGGAGTTCAGTGAGGTCATAAAATTTCTTCAAGCACTGGAAAAGTGTTAATGCCATGGTCCAGTCAGGAGCACTTGGACAGATGTCATCATACCTATAAATGTGAGTGACAGATTACACAAATGTGAGTGACATATTACATAAATAGTGACAGCACAAGCATAAAAAAGAAATCATGACAGAACTGACCTGTTTCGATCAGTGGACTTGAGCCTTATAAAAGCAGGCTTGTAGTACAGGGCGTCCCTCAACATCAGATAGGTTGAATTCCACCTGGTTGAAACATCAATTGAGAGGCCTTTGTTGTATCCAGGCCACACTCTTTAGCACATTCCATAAGTCCTTTCCACTGCAAAGGAGAGGACTTCACAGCCAACACAATCGCCTTAATCTTCTCAATTGTTTTAGCAATGACAGCCAAACCATCCCTAGCAACCAGATTCAGTATGTGGCAAGCACACCTCACTTGGCCCTGCATTTAGGAAAGTTGCAATGCCCCCACACTTGAACATACTTCCTACCAGCAACCTCTACTATCTCATCCCTCTTAGTGAAGAACTGCCACACCTCAGACGTGCATTTCTTTGCCCTCTTCCTGTCACATCGAGCTCGAGCACCCTCCTCACGATCAAGAACAATCACATCTGGGGCAGCAGCAGCAGCAGCCGCCGCAGCAGCAGCCGTCGCTGCCGCAGCAGCAGCAGCCGGAGCCGCAGGATTTGGCGCTTGTTCAGGTATTCCACCGCCACTACCACTACCACTGCCACCACTCCCACTGATGCTGCCACTGCCAGTGGTGCTACCAGTACCACCACTACCAAAAACAACACTTGGGTCTGCTTCTTGAGATGATGCAAATGTCCTATTAGCTGCTGGTGTCGACGATGAGGATTCACTTGCTTTTCTTTTGGACCCTAGCAACAAATAGTACAAAGAGTATCAACAGCAAGCTAGATCTATAAGAGTGGCAGCAGCTAGATAGAACTAGAACATCATCAACAGGTAGCTACAAGTACATTGCATGCATAAATCAAAATGGAGCACATGCACGGCTGCACTTAGAACTAGAAGAGCTCATGCACGATGCAGCTAGATCTACACGTTTACAACTAGGCAATATGAGCATCACAATCAGGTAGGCTACAACTACAAGTCTCAGTGTCGTCTCACCTTGAGCAGCTGCCGTGGGCCTGGACTTGTTAGGAATCGGTGGTGCATTCTCCCCGAACATCAGCCAACCCAAAGACGATAGCGAACCTCGGTCTCCTCCTCCAGTAGGCGGTGGCGGCCCCGTCTTCACCGGGCACGCGGACGGCGCCGCGTCGGCAAGCCGGCAAGCAAGGGGGAGGCGGTGCAGGTCAGGCAGCCAGGGCGAGCGGCGGCTCACTGGATGGACAAATGTGTGTGCGATGGGGAATTTAGGGTTCAGTTTGGTTTATATATGTTGCTGGCCGGTGAGTGCCTGAGTGGGCTTAATGGACCAAGGTGTTGGGCCGGTGACCAATGGGCTGCATCCCGCATGGTTTGAAAACAGGATTTTCCCGGGAAAAAAGGGGATCCTGTGAATACGGGCAGGAGAATGGTGCAATCGTTTTCGATCCCGCGTCCTGTTTTTCTTTTCCTGTTTCCGTCCCGTCCTATTTTTCTCCTGCCTTTTCGAAAACGAGCGGGAAAATGCGGGAGACGGTAGGCAGTCGGGACGGGATTGTCCCGTCCTGCTTTCAGGCCTATGGAGCTCGTCTACCTCAAACTGTTCCTTCTCACTCAGCTAGTTAAAGGCCCAAGGCCCAAGTTAGCAACCAGCTCCAAAGTAAAAGCCCACTCGTGATCTTTCCGTGTACTGTGTTGTTCTCGGGACCGCAGCCGCCGCAGCCGGCAGCCAGACGTCCTCTTCCGGTCTTCTCGTTCGATTCTCTCCAATCCCCAACTCCTTCGTGCAGCATCTCCTCGAGCTTCGCACTCGGCTAGCTAGCGACACAACGGCTTCGTGTCGGTGAGGAGCCGGGTGCCGCGTCTGCGCATGCGGCATGCGTAGACGTATTGCGGCACCTGCGCATACGCCACCGCCACAACGGCGTAGTCCTGCACTTGTCTGTCCATCAGGCGGCGGATCCCAGCGAGGAAAAGCTCCGGGCGTCGACGGATCTCAGTCTCAGAGAGGAGAAGCTTCGAGCTCCGGCGGATCCTAGCGTCATACAACTCGAGCCTACTCGAGCCTATGAGCTTTTATCGAGCCGAATTCGAGCCCGACTGCAAGCTCGGTCGGTTCACAGGCTCGGCTCGACCTCCCATCGAGCTCGAGTTTGAGGTCGCCGGCTCGCTCGAGCTCGGCTCGTTTACAGCCTTACATGGGCATAGTAAATTCTGGACGACAAAACTGCAGTATCTACGAGTATTTGATGCATTTGACACTCTAGATATGGATTGTTTTGTTCCACAAGAGGGATGAATCAGATGTTATGTACAGAACCAGGAATTAAGGAAATTCAAAATAAGGTCAATAGTTAAACGCTACTGTTAAAACTACATTGAGGAAGCTACAAATGTTACCCGTTACATTGATGGAACAATGTGCTTGAATCTAGACATTGAGCTTGATGAGCCAGTAATACTTACAAAACCCGTATCATGGTGAAAAGAATCAGGCCTTCTTGTAATGCAGTAATTTCACGGGAATCCCAGAGGAATTTCACAAGAAATAGTTCAATTTCATAGGAATGGCACAAAGATTCTATTGTGGGGGGGGATCCTCCAATCCAAAGAAGACCACAAATTGTCCTATTTATCTTCTTGAAGTATCGTCATCACGATACAGATGCGCTCATGCTGTTTTGCAATATCGAGTATCAAATACTACAAATAACAAATAAACATTAATGTTATATATTTTTCAGAACCAGAAAGGAACCGCAAAGCAGTTTAAATTTACAGCGTGTTCGCCTCGCTGCTTTGCAGCAGCAGCTACAATGTTCCAGTTATTTTTTCAGCAGCAACTACAGTGTTCGCAGTTATTTCTTCAGCAGTCGCTATAGTAAAACGGCTGCATCGCAGCGAGGCGAACAGGCTGTTATATGTCACTGCCTTAATCTACTCTATTCGCTCCCTAAGTCCAATAAAACTCCTGCCATTAGTATATCAGTTTTCCTGTACTTCATACATGTATAAAATATGTATACATGTATATATATACCCCCACACGTACTCATGGCCATCAGGAGACTAGGATAGGATCAATACAGAATATTCCATGGATTATTCTTGAAATGCTTGCCAACAAAAACATCCAAATAAAAAAATATACAAGTTATTGTCAGCAATGTCCCGCTCATCAACATTGACCTATTCTTTTTTTTTTTTGCATCATGTGCATGAAAGTGGTCTAGAAATTAATTTTGATGAAATCAGTGTCTATTTTATATAAGAAACAGCGCACTACTTAGCAGCTAGTCGCTCTATTACAAAATACGATGTTTTTTTTTTTCTAATTTGTCCTAAGTCAAATGTACTTGTCTTTGACAAGAAAAATTAAAAAATCATATAAATTAACAAGATAAGACTTATATTTTTTAAGTTCATCATTAGAAGCACTTCTGTAATATATAATTTATATTTCATTGAACTAAATAAATTTGAAAATTTAGTGTTCAAACTAGATATGGTTGGCTTAGAATAAAACTAAAACAAGTATTGAAATTGAGGAAGTAGTAATGTATACATTATCCACGATCAAGAATGAGAAGTAGCAGCATCCCATATTTGTAGGGTTCTATTACATGCTTTATATTGAAAATGAATTTGTCGTGGACAAATGGAAAATCAGTCCACCTGCAATAGACATGTTGTGCACCATTGATATTGGTGAATGAGTTTTTCAAATGGTGCAAACATGTAATGAAAATCCTACGTCACCCGGACCCTTAGGGAGTGTTTGGTCTGTGTCTAGAGGCTAACCAGACTAGAGATATACAGAATCTTCACTTTACGGCCTGTTTGGTTGCCTAGATCATAAAGTAGCCACGCTCTGATGATGCAAAAGATACCCTTTAGTCAAGCTTGCTGGAAATGCCCGATTTGGCCGTTTCTGTTAAGCCAGCCTCCACGTCTACGGGCATACACACCCCCACCGCATCTCGTCTCGTGACCTTATGGACCAGGCTCTCTCTAATGAAAATGGTCAATACTATAGATACTAAATACTTTGTATTCCTTAAGAAGAATGGAAATGATGTTTGAGGTATTTAGATTTATATGGATATCAAGTGCAATTATGCATCTTCTTTTGGAAATTATGGAAATTAACTGGGAAAATGGTTTCAGACTTTCAAAATAAATTATAGTTTTCTTTTTCTGTATCCCACAAATGAAACTTAAATCGAATTTCACATTTTACCCAATGTCAAACATGTAATCATCTATGGTTCTGCAGTTTTTCAGATTTCGTAAAAACATTTAAATGTTCTTAACAGTGGATGCACATCCTGAAAGACGGTCGGTTTGCACTTGGAAATTGCCTATCCACACCACATCGAAGGATCTATTATTTATACCAATGTTTTAGAGATATCCGTTTTTCCTACCAAGAAAATGGATGCCCCTGAGCCAGGCCCACACTTATTGTCATTCATAAAGCTTAAAGGTAACAGGAATCAGTTGTGTAGTTAAGAAGTAGAGAAGGCAATTAGGTATGCTATGAAAGTTAGACCAAACTATGTCAACTGTTTACTTGCCAAATGGACGTGTAGGTGTGGGAGTCAGAACATATTGTTTCCATTTGCATGATCGATATGATACCTTTCTCTCTTTCTCACGCATTCCATTCGATGACATATTTCAACTTTCTTTCTACGGTTTGAACTAGCAAAAGGCACAAAGACCCTTGAAAAACCTGTGATGCCAACATATATCTTTATTGGTCAATAAAATCTGCAAGTTCATACCTGTCTTTTCTAGTGTCGAACCAAATCTAAAGAAGACAGAAGCCTGTTACCAAGATTTAGTTGTGGAATCTTCAAGTAGGCGTTCAAATAAGTGCATGCTAGATTTCATTTCTTCGTGGCGAATATAATTACGGCAAGCACGAACTAGGGAGGACGATTCCCGCAAAGCGAATTTATCTAAATTGACAAATGAGAATGCAACCGTAGGTTCTGCCGGTTGTTGCATTTTGCACTTAATTTAACAGTTTTATTGCAGTATTTTGGTGACAGCATCACGTGCTAATTGTGTGTCATGATCGTTCTACTAGTACTATTAAAGAAGCTACACGACAAACTTTTTTGTCATATTATTTGTTGCACGAATCTCTAGTGGGCACGTGCCCTAGCTGCCAATCAGACGGAGAGGGAAGCCTGCCTAGCCGTACACTTACCTCTTTCCCTTTTTTGCAGTTCAAACCCGAACACTATTTTTAAAGGCCATGGAATATTGTTAGCTTCATTGTAGCGCACTTCCTTTCTGGTCCACGCTGGACAGTGTCTTGCAAACAATTTTTATGTTTTTAGTATCATGCATGCCAAACCAACTTCTCCTAGTGTCATGCACATAAATCACGCATCACATCAAAGTAGAGCTATCTTTGTCTTCACCAACCAACACTAATACAATAGATGAGGCAGATTTGTTTTCCAATAGTAAGATATCTAACAAAAAAAATCAACATCGACACATATATTTATAACATGACGACAACGTTCATAGTTCGTATTTGAACTGAAAAAGTTATACTGATATAACGGATTTAAATCCAAAGGAAATGTATAGATGTGTGAGGAACTTTCCATCATGTCGTGCTTCTTTGGTATATGATTTTGTCGTGGTGTGTGAATTGTGGCAACCCTATTCATTAAAAGTTTCCTTAAGCTGAAATCTTTTTCCAGGAGTAGCTATGCAGGGGTTACTGTCGTACTGTTCCATGACTACCCGTGACGAGGAAAGGCGAGGAGAGGGAGGCTTGACAGTTTCTTACAAATTAGGGGGTGCAAACGGGAAAAGTGACCAGTTGACGATACACAGAGAGAAAGCATGAATGCCGAAGCTATGGAGCGACCATCTGAAGCCGGAGCCGCAGCATTTCTTTGCTTCACATCTGCCCTCTCCCTCTGTAAAACTCCCCCTTTCTCTCTCATGAAACCAACCCATTTCCCCTGGTGGGGCCCACGCTAGCTCCACCCTCGACCGTTCGGGCCGGACCAATCGAGCGCAGCGGCGAAAGGGCCTCCTCTCCCGACCTGGCCCTCCTCTTCTCCCCTCTTCGTCCTCCACCCCACCGCCTCCGCCTTGGGAGAAGGAGAGCACGCCCGCCGGCGAGCAGCCGCCTCCGCCTCCCCGCTGCTCCTCCTCGGGCCCGGCCCGCCCTGCCCCGCTCCTGGTTAGTACCCTCGCCTCCTCCGCGCTGCCCTCCCCCCTCCCTTTCCCTCTTCCCCCATCCTACACACGCGGCGCTAACCCGTCCGGGGATTGAGGTTTCTTGGGTGACCCGGAGCTTTTACTTTGCGGGGCTGGTCGATTGTCTACGGCTGCCTTCAATTCCCACCTCGTGCAATCTAGCGTTGTTGCCAGATAGGATTCGGATGGCGGGTTCTGTCGCCTGGTCAATCTAGTCGTGTCGGGAGTTTCTAGAAATGGGTCTGCTTTGCGGGAATTGTCCTCCCTAGTTCCTGCTCGCCGTAATTCGACAGGCGGAAGTTAATGTAACGCCTGAGCTGGTGTTGTGCTGAACCTGTAGCTTGCATCCATTGAGTGAAGCTAATAGGTAGGAGTACAACGGCTAATCTGGTGTAGCAAGCAGATTTGGGTGTGGCGATTGTGTGGTACTGTTTGAGTGCCCCTAGTCTTTCTGTACTTGTCATGAGTGATGACTATAAAAAAAATTGTAGAGTTTTAATAAAGGCACAAAGGACAAAGGCATAGGCCCGGAGATTCTTTTCCTTTTTGTGTCACGAATATATTTGATTCAACAAAATTAGTGAAAGACAAATAGAACCTGACACACATGTTGCGTCTGAGTGCCCCGTAGCAGGGTAAAATGTTGTCAAATTTGGTCTGTGGACTGTAGTACTGTATCTATGTGTGCAGACAGCACATGAGACTTAAATGTAATATCCGGTTTATGTTTCATACTTCTGTTAAATAATAATATGGCCAAGTAATGTAATATCTGGATTACCCATGCCTTGTAATTTCAGGTGATGACCAATCGTGATGTACCAGCCGAACGCAATTTCTAGCATTGGTAGGTCTCAAAGCAATCCTGCTGCTCACGGGCAAATGGACCTACGGGGCGGTGGTATGGTCCCTCACAATGGGGCGAACAATAACCCTAACATGGCAGCTAGGCAACGGTTACGTTGGACAAATGAGCTGCATGACCAGTTTGTGGAGGCTGTTACTCAACTTGGTGGGCCTGATAGTACGTCTTTGCTACTTTTCCTTGTATTTTCCTTTTGTTTATTTGTCGTATGTTTTGCTATGTAGGACTCATTAATTATTGTCTCCAAAGGCTTATTGACTGAAACCTTTGCCTTTATTATGCTTTCTAATCGGGAAAACGTTGTTCTGTATAACGATCTGCATGTATTGTTTCTATATTTGTGAAGTATACACAATATTTTGAAAGATTGTGTCGAAACAACTTTTTATGTTGGAGAATATAAATATCTCCATATGTTTTTCTGAAGAAAAATCATAAATACAAAGGTTACATGGTAAAAGAAGCACCAACTTTGTCATGTTATTGCTTGATAGTATTGAAGATGTCAAATTTATTTTATTAGGGAGAATAGACAGAAAGTACAAGCTGAAAATTGACAAGTAACATTTTACTCAGGCATCTTGTACACTGCAAATTGATACAGTATTACCAAGCTTTCGATTTGCGTCAATTTTCAAAACATAACTATGTTGTTTGGTGCTAGGCGGGGAGCTAGACACCAATGATTTCCTAGATGGTAAACGGTAGACAGTCGGTCTCAAAGCGTCTGATTAGTCGCGATTAGGCGTTGACTAAACGCTCGGGCCACCTCGTTCAGGACCACCGAAGCGATTAGTCCGCCCAGAAATCTGAGCATCCGCTCAGAGGACGACTAGGCACGCCTAGGCGAGCGCTTTGAACGTGGACGCCTAGTTTGAAGGTAAAAGGGCCGGTTTATGTCCCTGTTTCGTCCCATTAGGGTTATGCCGTAAAGTGGCCCTCCCTACCGTAGCCGCCACATCAAGGGACCTGCAGGTGGTGGTAATGGCCTTCCTTGTGTAAATCATTGCACTTCTCTGTTTTTTCAGTTCAAAATTACATAAACAATATATATACTCTAGTCGACTAGTGACTGGAAGGCCTGGACGACTAGGTCCCTAGGCGACCGCCTAGAGATCGCCTAATCGCCCCTGGGCGTCCGTTCAGAACGACTAGGCGGCTGAACGGTGGTCTGGCAATCGTTCAGGCCAGAGCGCTTTGAAAACATGGCGGTCAACCATCGTTTAGCATTTCAATCTGTTTAAACGGTCGTTTAAACAAGCTAAACGGCCGTTTAGGCATAGACGGTGCTCACCCGTCTAGTGTTGAGACGCTGTTTAAACGGAGTTTAGTTCCGTTTAGGAAAACAAGGCTAGACACTACCTAAGTAGACGAAGGGGAGTCCAGGCTAGAAGGCTGCATCTAGGATACATGCTGCACACTTTCTGTGTTGTTTTCATGCAATGGCCCACTAAACAAAGTATGGGACATGGGAAAACATCGACTTTGGTCGAGATTTAAGGCTTGCAACTTACCTTAATTTTACAACGATCAAACATCCGTGAGACCATGACCCATATGTTTCCATCTCCAGTACTTCCTACACAAGCTTAAGCTCATGGAGCAGTTTAGTAACCAAGTGAAGTAACAAAGTAACAACCTACAACTCGCAGGTCATAAATAGGCATGAGCAAGACAAATATGGCAGTAGCAGGACAAATTTTGGCAACATCAGCACATTAGTTTACAACTAATTACAACAGTATTGCATTGACACATTAAGCACATACCAACATTCCAGATGCTCCTCAAACCACAATCCTTCGCTGATCATAATAAATTTTACTTGACACAAGAAGACTGGAAAAAACCATTCATGCTAATTACACAGAAATCAGGGTGGTTTCTTTTGAGCCCTCAAAAAAAAAAAGGGGGGGGGGGGGGGTTCTTTTGACTAGTATCTAGCCAACATGTTTTTAGGCAATATACCTTTCAGTTGTTGACATAACAAGCATAGCTCTGTTACCTATCACAGACATATTCGTTATTGATTTGTGATACGGACTTCGCATGCCACCTAGTACCTAGTGTAAATCTTATTATATACTAGGATGCAAATCCTGTCCTTCACTATTGAGCGAAAGGTTCATGCATGCCCATTGGTTGGCTTGGAATACAGTGCAGATCATGTCTCAGTGGTCATTGTGAGATTTAAACCAGTATATGTTATGCATAGCATGCTCTGCTGTGCTGTTCGAGTTGCCTATCAAAAAAGCTGTATCTTGGTGGCATGCAATCTATGTAACACGTCTACTTCCAGCCATTTCTTAAAACGGAAACCAATTCCTTTTTAGTACTTGATGTAGTTTAGTAGAAGCATGAAACTATAGTAACTGCCAACATTGAATAGCAACTCTAACATGCTGAAATTGAGTTATTTATGTGCTCTTTTTTGGAGCACATGAAACTTATGAATCAAAAGTTCCCTGGACAACCTGAAGTAGCTTTGAATATCCTTGGCTCGTTCCTGCTCTTCACCTGAAGTCCTGCAAAGTAACTTTATGCCACTGCTTTGTTCCGTACGAGCATCTGCAGAGTTGCTATACATATTCTTGATCGAATTCACAAGATAATGTGTCTTAGTCCCTTAAGAAAAAAAAGAGCTGGTTTAGATGACTGGTAGGGCGCCGGGAACTACGGAGGAAGTACGGATGTGTGACCGCCGGACGTGGCTTGAGGCCTTGCCGGCGAACAGGCGCCGTGACGACTCACGGCGAGAACTCACGATCGAGAACAGGGCGCAAGAGCAAGAGGCAAAGAGGCTTCTTATTCCTTGCTTGCCAAATACGATTACAATCCCTGACTATTTATAATCACGGCTGATACTAGCTTGCCGGACACTAAACAAACTCCCTAACAATCATATCTGAATACGCTACGACTCAAAGACTCCTAACAATTTGAAGCCTCAATGTCAAACCTTGCCGCGTACGGATCGACTTATCTTCAGCCACGTTGCCGTTTGTTACGACGGTGGTACGTCTTGCCGATCATAACAGTGACACTAGTAGGTTCTACTACATAAGGACGCTCTATTGAGTCATTTTTGCTATGAAAGGTTGGCTAATCTGTGCACTATCGTGTTCATGTGGTTTATGATATGAGTCTCTGTGGTTTAAACATTGGTTGGAACTTTTGTATATAACTTCTAACATTTATGATGATTAGTATGTCAGCTGGTACAGTTTGGGACATGTAATCATCGTTTTTCCAGATCTGTTACAGCTTATAGAAGCTCAACTACTAGTTAGTTATGTATGAAGTGTGTGAATATTATTTTATCAATTCGCGATGTAATTAAACCCCTTCTCTTAGCTTTGCTTAAATTGTAGCTTCTTCTGCTTATTGTGCAATTTCTATATGTTATAGGAGCCACTCCAAAGGGAGTTCTTAGGATTATGAGTGTGCCAGGACTTACAATATACCATGTCAAAAGCCACCTGCAGGTAATTTTTGATGTTACACAAATTACCTGTTGCCATTTCCATTGTGCACAGTTTTTTCGTCCTAATTATTTTCCTTTTTTTTATCTAGAAATATCGTCTTGCAAAGTACATTCCAGATCCTTCATCTGATGGTAGGTGACGTTGTCATCCTGTTAGATATACATTTGCGAAAGAGTGTTGTTTTTTGTTTTACCTTCTTTACTGCTTATGCAGACAACAAAGCTGAAAAGAAAGATCCAGGTGATTTGCTGGCAACACTTGAAGGTTCCTCGTAAGTATAAATTGTTTTTCTTGTTTATATTTATACTATCAAAGAAATAAGTCTCCTTGTTTTGACTTAAAAAATAGCAAATGAAGCCCAGCCTTTTATGGTGAGCTAATCCTATCTGCAGCATTATCAAAATGCTAAGGTGTCATGGGCAGAAAATGCCAAATCATAATGATAGATTCTGAAATTATTCAGGATATGATTGTAATTTCAAAATTGAAGCAAGTTCTGTCTGGGCTTTGTTCCATTTTCTGAAGAAGAAATATCACATTGTTACCCAGGTGATATTTACATATAATAGCCTGGGTTTGTGAGTTAAACACAAAGCTTTTACCCAATTTTGTAGCTTAATGATTCTTAACGATTAACCGAGAGTATTCATTACATCTATTGCCATGTAGCATCCACATGTGCATAAATCTGAACATAGAGAACTATAATAAGGGAGTTAAAAAATATTTGGATTATCTGCTGTAGATATACACATGGCATCTGGTTCCTTTATTCATCTATGACTTGTGATTGTCACCTTTGCTTTATTGGGGGAAACCATGTTATCTGTATCACTATTATAATATCTACTATTCTGCTGGTCTCTGTCAGTTACTTGCTTACACATCTTGGGGCTATCATTTATCATGATGGATATTTATTTTATTTTATCGTTTATTGCAGTGGTATGCAGATATCTGAAGCCCTGAAGCTACAGATGGAGGTCCAGAAGCGGTTGCATGAACAATTAGAGGTATGCTGATGCTGCTACAATTATCTTTGGAAATGCAACACTTGATATGAAACTCATTGCTATTGGTATTTCTTGTTCTTTCTTTATTCCCTTCATGGTTTGTTGTGTGGGAAGAAATTCATCAGTGTCATTGTTAGCAACAATAAAATAATCCAGTGGGAGTTTGATGTATAGCAACAATAAGTATACCATCAAACAAGCATGAGCATGCCATCAATCCTTACCTTGTAGTACAGCTGCCCCTAGATGGCACTGTTGTCCACTAGTATTCAGGACCGTCTCATCTATGCCAGTGACATTTCTATCCTAGTTGTATTGAAATGGTTCTTTTTATCCTGAAACATTGTTACGTTGTAGGTTAATACTAGTTTGAGTAATGTTGTTTTCTTTTAAAAGAATGATTTGCCCTTTCTTTTTCAATGAAGAACTTTGGTTTTGTGTTGCAACCTTTCATCAGAGAAAATTGATGCTACTAATGATTTTGCAAAATAACAAATCTGTGATGTAAAGTTGGTACCACATGTGCATGTCTAGTCTTATGGGGATCAGGATATGTGCATTTCAGGTTCCCTGTTAATCTGGTGTTGCATCGAGTGCTTGAAAGCTATATTTTTCAGTGTGAAACCGTTGAGGTGCCATTTGTGCTGTTCATATCTCTGGTTTTTTGGATTCTGAAAACTATGACAACCTGTGGTCTTGTGGACCCGAATCATACAAGCCTGCTGCAACTGATACTTTTGCTAAGATGTAGACTGGGCTAAGCTTTTATTCTAGAAATTCTTGAATCAACTTTACTATTTTGACGCCCAGTTCAAAAATTCATTTGCATTGTCTGAGAATTATTGTAAGCAAATAGTTATAACTGCGTTTCATTAGCAAATGCATAACAAGAACATTTCTCCTAGTGAGTAATTATGCAAGATGCTCCAACTGCGACAACAATTATTCTGGATTTCTATGAACAAACCTTTACTATGTCACTGTGTGCAATCATAGCTGACAAACATCCTGTGTAGGTACAAAAGCAACTGCAACTGCGTATTGAGGCACAGGGAAAATATCTCCAGAAGATCATTGAAGAGCAGCAGCGCGTTGCTGGTGCTGGAGCTTCCAGAGCCACGTCAAGTGAACAATTGCCTGACTCTGAGAAAACCAACCCATCTACACCTGTGCCAACTTCCGAATCTCCACTTCAAACTGTACCATTCAGCAAGGACAACGGAAACCGAACAGAGCCCACAAAGTGTGTCTCACATGATCATCCTCTTCCCCACGGTGAACCCCTAACCCCTGACTTGAGCTGCCGACCTGGTTCTCCTCCATTGCTTAGTCCCAAGCATGAGCGACCAGTCAAGAGGCAGAAGGGTTGCAGCACTAGCGATGGTACCGAATTCACGGATGGTGACTTCAGCCTTCCACACAACATCTTTGAGTCAAGTACAACGGGCTCGGAGTTCGAACAGTGTTCGATGCCTTATTCTGGCCATTAGCTCTGGTGATGTGACTATCGCTCTATCAAATCTAATTTCCTGGTGCAATATGATGTGGTAACCATCAGTAGTCACTGGTAGATTTTGGTTTCTTGACAGAAATATCATTGTTAGAAGCTTAGGGGTCCAGAAGGCAGAGGAGATGGTTGCTCATGACATGAATGGTAGCTGTAACTCCTATAGTATCCTTACTAGATGTTACCATGCAGTTTACCTTAATGTATCTTTTATTAAGTTAAAGTTCTTTAGAATGGGTTCTATAATGTTTCATAGATATTTATTGGTTTTTGCCGTCATATATAGGGAAAGAAATACTAGAGAAGTAGATGACATGGCCATTAATATCTTAGCCTGCAAAAATGCATGGGATCGTTCCTGCTTGATTTTTTTTTTTCAATATTCAATCGCACGAAGGCCTGGTGAACATGGATGGGACTATGCCCCGCACATTCCCTGCTGAGCGATCCGGACTCGAGATGAAACCCGAATATATATAAAAAAAGTGGCGGCTGCGTCGGCTGCCTCTAGTGGATTCAGCTCGAAACAAAGGGGGTCGGTTCTGTTTTAGTGTTTGTGACAATGTGACCTTCATACCTTGCAACCAGGCCGCGGTGTATAGCTCAACCGTACCTCGTCACATCCTCACAGGTGTCTGATAGACGAACCACCGGTCGTTGTACAGCTAGTCTGCTCACGATCACCATATGAGACTGTTTCGAGTAACTTGGAATATGCAACTAGTAAAACTAAAACGGTTGGCCCAGCGAATGTTGCCTCGTTCCATGATAGGAGTGACTTGAATATGCAGCAGCTTGAGATCAACAACACGGGCCGGGCCACCAAAGCGAGGAATAAGGAATTGGTCGATTTTGCCGGTGATGGTGCGTCACAGAGTCACTAGCTCGTCGAGGGCGGTTTGACGCGCGTAGGAGGATCGAAGCACATGTTCACTAAATGAGTGTACGGATTAGGAGAAAATGTCGTTCTCCTTGTTCAGCCACAAGAACTACTGTTGCACCCTCCCGGTTTTGCCGTGTATCGCGTAGTCAACAAAAATGAAGCTCATCGCCGGCGCTCAAGGCTATGCATCCATGGCTTCCCTGGTAGAATGCATGGTCGACATGACCTCGTGGCCCCTTCTGCAACCCCTCCGATGTGCCCCCGCAGCAACGGCGGCCAGCCGAAACAAAAGTTGTGGCTTCTCGGGTTTGCATAACGTTACGTTTTCGACGAGAACGCGTGCCTAGCAGCCTAGCTGGACGTGACCGGCCCAAGTCGGGTTGGGGCGCGCGTCCCAGCAGGAACCAACCGTGGAACCTTGGTAAACGTTCCTCCTCTCGGCGTGGCTGTTTGAGTGCACGTTTGGATTGAGTCCTGGTAAAAATTGCCTGGGCCTGGTGAAAGCCTGGATGCTGCCTGGGGTCTGTTTGCTTGCAAGCATGATTTGCTGCCTGGTCCAGGCAGACAAAAACGACTGCCTGAGTGCGCACCATGCTGCCTGGATAGATTCCCATTCTAATCAATGTGCAAGACTTCACATGGGCCCACAAAAAGGTGAGGACTCCAACCAAATAACCGATCTCCATACTTGCCTGGGTAGGCAAAATTCATCAGTTTTACGGGCAACATTCAGGCAACACACGGAGGACTCCATCCAAACAAGCCCTGAGTGCGTAGCGTAGAATCAACGCGGCAATAGGCAAAACCGCGTGGCACCAGATCCACCATGAGCCCAGGTCGATTTTGCCCTTTTAAAGCGACGGCAAGACAAAATACCACTACTAGGAAAAACGAACTGCGAGAAATCTCTCTATTGAAAATGAGAATCGCTAGTTCGCAGTCAGCAGTCAGCCTTGAGGTTTTGTAAAATCTCTGTCACATATTCGGAACAAACGAATGTACGAGCGAAACATTTCTTTTTTGGCGAAGTTAGGAAATTTTTTAGTGGAAAACGATGCACTGAACATCTCAAATACAACTCCATGAGGTGGTGTACTCGCTCACTCTGCCCATCAATCTGTTTATGATAAGCTGTACTCATCAACAACTTTGTGTCAACCAACTTAAAACAATTCCTGTGGACTGCCCCGTGGGAAACTTGCCATGATAACCAAATGTAATACCCGTAGCTAGCTGCGATAGACTGGGGCTGAGTAGTTGCAGCTGCTCACCGTATCTCACTTTTTCTTTTTCTTTTGCGATTGCTCACCATATCTCACTTGCAGACATGGAGGAGGAGAAAGGGTAATCACGAAATAGGAAAATCTATTTTATTACTGTCGTATAACCAGGCCATCACGTTATCCACCACTCTCTCTCTTTTTTTTTTGTGAACAGGTAAAAGCATTGAGTGTCAGATTTTATAGCAGATAGACCGCAAATGGGTCGAGTTTTAGGCGGTTGGCTAATGGTCGTCGCGGAGGTCGGCAAGACGTGGAAACTGCCGGGCTTGAACTTGAAGCAATTTTGGTCATGAAGACGTGATGCGGGGGCTTGCCCGATCTTCTCATCCTAAGATCTGAGGATAACTTGATTCGTGCAACCTGACGAACCGATGGCACCAACAGCTGCTAGAACAGCCACCTGTGACAAATGATTTCACCCAACCACATGATTTGGTCGATGCCCAACCTGAACCACGTAAGGTAGAGGCAATGCTCTTGCAAATCACAAGGAAACACAAGAACAAGTGGTAGAGAAATCTCCCAATCCTTAAGGGGGCATCAATGGCACAACCCTAAGGACAAGAGCACTTGGCTTCTCTATTTTCTTTATCTCAAATTCGTGGTTAGGGTTTCCACCAGGAGTACAAGTGCTATTTATACTAGGAACATCCCTCCTAGCTTGGCTGAAATGATTCTAGCCAGGCCCAGTTCGACAGAACATGGGCTTGAAATAACGTTCACTAAAACTGGCTTAATTATCTCCACACATCTCCAAATGATGAACGGCTGGATGCAATGGAAAGTGGACTTTAGGGCGCTTCCAGGAGTGTATGACACTCATACCCAAATTGGCTGGATTGGTACAGGTCTTGGCTTGAACATTGGGCACAAAATCTGGGCGTCTTCAGGAACAACTCTCACAAAAACAGAGATAACTCTTTCCTCGTAACTTCAATGAAGTCGCCGTTTGTTGCATCTGAAACTTGACTTCAGATGCTTTCCATCCATATTTGACACTTGGGTTGGAACATGCCAGATTGGTACAGAACTCACTGTGAGGTGGAAGGTCAGAATCTGAATATCATTTGGGTGTCTTCAGTAACAGCTCTCACGAACAGCAACATAATTCTTTCCACACAGCTCCAATGGATATATCTTCACAAGCTTTCCATGAATGTATAACACTTGAGCTGGAATTGCACAGATTGATACAGAATTTGTTGTGAAGTTAAAGGTCAGAGACTGCTCGTTATCACATCAACTCCAACCAGGTCCCATTGGGTTTCTTGTGGTTGAACCATCCTTGAACTGTGCTTCAAACCTGAGAACAGGCAGCACACATTTATTAGGTAGTAAATAATTATTAGTAAATGCGTGCTCATAATATACAAGGAACAGATTCATCTCTTGTCGTTGTCGTAGGACAATGGACCAAGTTAATGATCCCTTGTGGAGAACATTGTTTGGTTCAGTGTTATGGAGTCCATGGCCTTGTTTAGCACACACCATTGGAGGGTTGTGAGAGATGTCCTCATCATCCTTCCTTTCTTCAAAAGGAGTCGACCTCGACTCTGTTTCTTCGGGACCAAAGAGAAGAGACATTTCAGCTATGCTGAACACTTTTGGAGGGCCATGTGAGATGTCCTCATCATCCTCCCCTCTATGAAAAAGAGTCGAACTCGACTCTATTTCTTCAACAGATTGTGGATGACAAGCTCTTGAAAATAGCAATGTTGTCATAAGCTTGACACACAAAGTCTTCCAATAGTAGCTCATGGATTTCACATCACAGTCTGCAACATTGGTTCTTGGCACATCATGTAGCATCATAATTTCTCTAACAAATAAGTTAGATACATGCGACACATCGTCACTCTCGCAATAGAGAAATATGGATGCAATTTCAAAAAGATACACAACTAAATTCTTTCCCTTCTTAGTTTTAGGCAACCTTGTAATAAAGTGCATGCATATGTCTTCCCAAGGTGCAATCAAAATAGGGAGTGGTGTGTACAAAGCAGCAAAGCTCAATTCCCATTTGGCCTTATGATAAGTGGTACATCGTCGCACCAATATATCCACACTATGCCTCACCTTAGGCCAATGGAATGGATCTCTCGGCAGCAAGTATGTCATGTTTCTTCTAAGGTCTCCCATCAATCTTCCAACATATGGTTCCTGCAATAAGATCAAGCAAAGGAACGATTCTAGGATGCACAAGTTGTTAGCACAAGACAAGTACCCATCATGCACATGGTACTTATTGAAGCGTCTCCGCTTTTCGCAGGATCGAGTCGGTCAAGCGCTGATGAACAGACGCAACAGTACAGCATATAAAAAGCACAAATTAAGTCTTTAAGTAGTTACATTAATCCATTTAAAACACAGAGTCGCACTGCGGAAATAAACGATACAAGTCTAGAAATAAAGGTACAAGCGCACGCGCTCACGATACACAGGAACCCGCATCCAAAGCCATGAAGATGCGGACTCGAGAGGAGATCACTCCTCAGTCTCCCAGTGGGCTGTCCAACCATAGGGAAGCTGGCCATCCCACTGTCCACCTCCACCCGTAGAGTCGGGGATAAAGGTGCTACCTGCAACAAAATCATAAAGAGCCAAACCCTGAGCAACTAATACTCAGCAAGACTTACCCGTCAAAAGGCTAACTACAGCCGACTCCTAACATGCAAGGCTACAAAAGGGGTGGCTGACACGATTGCATAAAAGCGCACTAATTACTTGGTCCTTACTTTCAAGTTTTTAATTCCAATTAAGTACTTAACCAATAAAGCAGTGTTCATATATCTAGAACAGGTATAGTAACAATACATCAACGGTGACAGTATACATAGCAATGTAAATAACAGCAATGTAATAGACTAGCATCATCATCTCAACAATCATGTCACACTACGAGGTGACTCAGTGAGCAAGGTTGCTCTTGACCGAGAGCGGCGGCATCGATGTACATCCTGCAGGAGAAAAACCTGACCACACGCCATACGCGGCAAAGGCCACATACGGCAACCGTTTACGCTACGTGCCACTAGAGCTGTACCAGATTCTACTCCTCCCGAGGAAGGGCTCTCCCACCGCAGCCCCCGTCCCAGACGGCTGACTGCGCGGGACGCCACCCTACCTCTCCCAAATACCATGATAGAAAGAGTAAAGTATCTACCAGACATCCAGGGCGACGCAGGCTACTAGGTTTACTAGGCCCATAAAAACACTAGCATGTGATCAGTACGTTCGAACTTGCTCAACAGGGCCAACAACGGACGGTCCTTAATCGACACAGACGGGGCTACACCACCGTGAAGGCCCAGCCTTCTCCAACCATCCTATACAATCAATTCCCCATCCGGTCTCAACAAATCCTAAATCCAGCTAGTACAATCCAGGGTCCCTATCATGCGAGTGGGACCTACCACTCGACTTCTACCGTCCGCTAGCCACTAAGCCTAGCAAGTTCTAACGTAACCTAGACCACATCTACAAAATAGGACACAAGGGAGGATATGGAAGGGTAGTCCTAATGCAGTTCTAAGTTTTCACATCAACTCCTAATAAACCTAATGCACAAACATTGACTAGCCCCAATCAAGTGCACAAATAAAAATCCTAAATAGGGAGGCATGCACCGGGGCTTGCCTGGCTCAGGAGCGTAGCTAACAGGGTCAGCGGGGTCAGTGTCCTGCTGCGGCGGCTCCTCCTGCACCTCCTGGGTCTGCTCCTCCGGCAGCTGGAAGTCGAGCGGCTCCGGAGTCGTCTCTGTCACTACACGTTATGACAAGGATAAATAATGCATGTTAGATGCAATGATAATATGATACAATTAAGGAATTGATTTCTTGATAGGACAGTCATTTACACTATAAGTGCAAATGATTAACTTTGTTAATTAATTTCGTCTGGAGTATTTCCTTCATTAACTTTTAATTAAGTTCACCATTAATTAACTTGGGCAAGTTAAATGAATAATGTGATTTCGAAAGTGAATTTATGTCCAGTGGCATTTTTCTGGCGAAGAGTGCCACTGGAAGTAATTTATGGTGAAGTTTCATGATTTATTGCAAGGTAGATTATTTATAATAATTTATACAGTGCAGAACATGATTTAAATCATAAGAAAATAATTAGACAACATGTGACAGTGGAAAAATGTTCTGTAGGTGTGTTATCAGATTCTTAACAGGCATGCAAGAGTTCAGGATTTATTGGGCAACAGAGAATTAGTTATGAATTAAACAAGATCTGGACAGATGTATTTTTCAGGAAATACACATTCCGCAAAAGTGCTTTTTGGTATTTTTGGTAGGTCGACCTGAGTGCAAGGAAGTCAGCAAAATTGGATTTGCATTTTTCGGAGTTGTATTTATTTTTCTATCGATTTTACAACTTTCAGGCAATTTCTAGGAATTACATTAATTCGGAAAGATTTGAAAATTGGGCGAACCAATCAGATCTGGCCACAAAATAGGCGGCAGAGTCTGGGCCGCAGCAGATCTACTGTGCGCCGCACGGGATCCCGCCAATGAAAATTCAAGCCGCACCTGGGGCCATAAGGTTTGCCACATCGGATCTCCAGTAGCCGCACCGGATCCGGGGCCATGTGCTCCCCGGTGCGCTGGCCGGAGCGGCCACCGGAGCGCGGCGGCGCACTCGCCGGAGTGGCGATTCCGGCGATCATTTGGAGCAAGGATAGGTCGGGGAGAGGCAGCGCGAGTTGGAGAACTCACCTCAAGACACACGGACGCGGGGGAGTGGCCGGAGGGCAGTCGGCGACGAGGTATGGCGGAGCGGTGAAGTCCGGCGAGGTCGAAGGGTCGCCGTAATGGCCAGTGAGATGCACGTGCTGGTCCTACAGCTTCACGAAGTCGAGGCAAACGTCGTCGTTGCGCGTGTCGATGGCAAGGTGGCCGGGAAGGGAAAGTCCGCCGCGGAAGGGAACGACGACGAGGAACCGGCGACGGGAAAACTTGATGCTCCGGCGATTCGGGCTGCGACGAAGGAAAACCAGTGAGCAACGGAGGCGCGCAAACGAGTGGTGCATCACCGAGTACAACGTGAAGACGTGGAGCTCACCGGCGTGCGACGAATTTGAAGTCGAGGCGGCGGAGCTCGGTTGCCGGGCTCGGGGAAGAAACCTCGATTCGCAAAACTCACGGAGGGAAGAAGAATGGCGGCGCCATGGATATCTTGAGGACGCCGCGGCGCAGCTCTAGGCCAAGAAACGCGGCTGGAGTAGCTCCACAGCGGCGGCGCGACAGTGAGCTCCCGAGCGGCACGGCAATGGCGGTGGGGGCGGGGCTAGGGTTTGGCGCTGGGGAGCTCGCGCGAGGAGGCTCGAGCGGGAACGAAGCGTGCGGACAGGGAGGGAGAGCGCCTTATCTGCGGCTGTCCGAGCCAGAGTGGGCGTGGGCGGCGCGGCGAGGCCGTACGCCGTCATCCACGCGGCGCGCGACGGCGGGGGAAAAGACGATGTGCCGCTGACGAGTGGGTCCCACAGGATCTTTTCTTTTTCCCGAATTAATTCAAACTGAAATTTCCCCAAACTTTGGCGCTCGATTTGAACTAGCAAACGAACTCCAAAAATTATGAAACCAGTTGCATTCGAAAGATCATGAAATTCTCTTTCAAGTGACATAACATGCACATCTCAATTCGAAATAGAATTCAAATGGCAGCTAGTCAAAGTTGGACATTTTTGGAACTTTGGGGATTTATTTGAGCATCGAAATGAATTTCAAAAATCACCAAAAATTCTCCAAAATTCTTATTTCGCAAGGGCTATCTACTGGTATTTTTGGTTGCTTGAGTTGTTATGGAAAATTTTGAGTTGCTTCACAAGCATGTGTTTGGCCATTATTTAAATTTTGTATTTCGAATTTGAATTTGAATATGGTTCAAGGTTCGTTTCAGTTTGTGAGTGTGCATCAGTTGGGCGTCAGTGACACGGGGTGTCACACTTATCCCAACATTTTTCACCTTGAGATTTCAAGTATAGAGCTGTACAATTAGGATTAGAAATATATGGTTCCTTAAGCTCTTCAGACAATTCTATAAAACATTGAACATGGCCTTCAAAGGTGTGGTCATACATGATAATATCATCAAAGTAAGCTACCACAATATTATGAAATAAAGGTATTAAAACATGATTCATCATGAGCATTGAAGTACTTGGTGTGTTGAAAGAGCTCAAATCAGTCCCATAATCAAGACATGTCATCCATATACAAGCTTCCTTATGAACAAGAGACATAGAAACAAAAAGGATAAAGTTTGCACATACATACCCTTTGTCAACTAGATCTCGCATTTGTTGCTGAAATTCTCTTGTTGCTGTCTGATTGGTGTGGCAAGGTGACCATCTTGGAAAAGCTACACACGAGTTAGGGTCACATTGATGTTCAATGCAGCAAATCGGAGGTAGGCCAGCATGCATCTCCTCCAAAAATATATCAGCCAAGTCCTGAAACACATGAGGGACAACACTAGAAAGAGTGGATACATTGTTAGTCAAAAGCATTTCATTCTTGTACAGCAGCACAAGATGCATCATGTGGGGATTGCCTCTCATTTCTCTCATTTCAGATTTGGTGGCTATAATGATCATGCTTTTCTTCTCATGCTCTCTTTTTCCACTCATGTTTGGCTTGTGGCACTCACTCACTGATTTGTGGACAACATTGGTGCTTTTATTTTCTCTCTCGCTATCACTCATTTTTCTTTGCATGTTGGCTGCTATGATTTGAGTGGGAATCAAGGGCAACAACTCATCTTCATTCCTCAGCCACTTCAAAGCATAGGTGTTCACTACAACATATGTGACTTTCTATGACGTTTTTCTTGTGACAACATACAGTTTCGTCATAAAGTGTGTTAGGTTTATGACGTTTTTGAGTAAATCTGGTGATTTATGATGAAACCTGAGATCTGTCACTAAATTTGGCCACAAAATCGTCATAAATGAAGACATCATCATATTATGACGAACAAAAACGTCATAATTGGTAAATAATAAATTTCACAAATGGTTATGACAAATATGAATCGTCATTAAAAAAATTTTATTATTTTTCACCAAAATTTATGACAAATATGAATTGTCATTATGTGGCTCATTTGTAAAATTCATGTCACGCGGGACCCACATATAATTTCTATTCAAAAAATAAAAGCAAAATGTAATTGATAAATGTGATTTTTTGTTAAATAATTTTTTTAGATCATGCACACGTGGCCCACCTGTGGTTTGGTCCCACAATGTCAAGTGGGACCCACATGTAATGTTTTAAAAAAATAAAAATTTGCATGTAATAGCCCAAGAGCACTAGAAAGGCAGCAACCCTTAAAAGCAAAATATAATTTATTTTAAATGGGAATTGTTATTAAATACTTTTATAAAAAAATTAAGCTCGAGATTCACAATAATTTTTACACCATGGCACCCATGTCATCATTGGTCTCACACAACATTTAAAGGTGGGACCCATATTTTATTTTTAAAAATATATATATGAAATTGTAATTTGTGATTTTTTAAAAAAAAATTAAATCTGTGCTAAAAATTAAACACAAATGCTGGAAAGCTAGCAGCCCGGAGCTGGTGGGCCTCGGCCGAAGCGGATTGAGCAGGCCGCGATGGCTAAAGGCCTTAAGCAGTTGGGCTGGGTGAGTGGTCTCGGCCCCTCCGCTCCTGTTGGGCCGCAAGGCCAGCCCATGCAGTTCTTGCTATAAGCAAGCACGCCACAAAAAAAACCAATGCATGCGGTAGGAATTGAAGCATCGACCTCGAAGTTACCAAGACATGCGGCTACCACTGAGCATCTGCTTCATTTCTATTCAAGTGTTTCATAATACTAGTTTTACATACAGGTCTTCTTTGCTGAATTCAAACCAGAACTTGTTGACTGAATGTGAGGAATGTGGGGAAAATTTGTGAACATGTACAACTTTTACATCTGTACACGTAGTAAATTTGGTAAAATTTTAGGAAACACCAAAGCCCATGGGTCTTCACTTTACAATGAATTTGACTAGAAGCTCTATATCTATGAGATATGTGGATTCCAACTGACATACAAATTCAAAAGTTTAAAAAATCCCAAAATAAGTATACAAGTTAGAGTGAGTTGGCGGCACTTGGCTTTCGACTGTAACGAGAGCAAGCAAATATTCTGCTGCTGGCCGTGTGATCTACAGGGCAAAAGAAAAACCATGCTGGACTTTATTCTGTTGGTACACGTGGGCTTTCAGCCAAGCCACACACGTACACAATTTATGGACACGGGGCTGCTGCTGTTGGTGGAGTTACGAGCAGTCAGTCCATTGCTCTCTTGTGCGACATTGGTAGCTGGGCCATTCACGGGTTGTAGCCCAATCAGACATGGGCCCAAACACAACTCCACCCATGTCAGCCCACTTCCCTTTCATTCCTTTTCCTTTCTTTTTCCCCTCGCGCCAGCCCCCGGTCCAACTCCACTCCTCTCTGGCCCAGCAGCAGCCCAGCCCGCTATCCTGCCACTAACAGGTGGCCCCAACTGTTCTTCTCCAGTTCTTGGTCTCCAGCTTATTTTCTCAATTTGATTCATTACTAAATTTTGAAAGTTGTATATCTTTCGCATACAAAGTCCAAATAACTTTGTTTTTTTTCCTCCGCATTGATAAAAATATTATCTACCCGTTTGAGGAATATATGAAACTTCCTTATATGATATAACTATGCCGTATCCCCGAATTACTGTTCGCCATTTTTTATCAAAATTTTGTTATTTTTGTAATTCTAAAAAAAAATGTTTCTGGACATGAATTTTTGTGGAGATGGACAACTAAATCACCTCCACACACGAGAATTATGTTACAATTTTTTTGAAGCTTTTGTTGAGGACATTGTTCACTTATAGTTGAACTTGGGTTATACTTTCATGAGATGTATCTAGAGTTGTCCACTTTGAACATACTTTAGTGTATATTTTTTCAAAAAAATTAACGAAAAATTCCATGTGTTTGGGTTGACGTGGAATAGCCACAAACAAAAAATCAGCTGAAAATTCATTGTATTTCACAAGATAAAATTTGGCAAAACAATTGAAAAAACCACTATTTACTTGTCTTGTTTGTTACTCTCGACGTAAGATTATATTTGACCTAAAATTTTGTGAAGCCTTGTAACATAACATCACGTGCCTACAGTAATTTGTGTAAGATTTTTACAAACTATTCATCCATGTGCACATAAAAAAGTTTTTGCAACATAAATTAACTTTCCATCAATATCCATGTTACAATGTTTCCAAAAAAACCCAAAACATTACATGTGACGGTAATATAAATTATACAAATACTCACCAAATTTGAGTTCATAAATTGACTTATTTCGATCTATATATAAAAAAAAAACTTAAATCAGAAAGAATTTTTTAACTATAAATTTTCGCAGACCTAGGCTGGCTGAACCTAAAAAAGTCCAGTCCAGCCGGCCTTTAGATTTTCTTGGCCCGCTCCACGACCTCTGATGGGCCGTCGGATCGAATCCGATGGCTCTCTTCTCCTCTCGCTTGAATAAAACCGGCGCCCGGCCTGGAAACCCTAGGTGCTCCTCTTCCCCGCCTCCACTCCCGCTCTCTGAGTTGAGCCATCGCCCTGCTCTTCGCCGTCGAGCTCCTCCCCCTCGGAGCCGTCTCTGCTCTTCCAATCCACCACCGCAGCGGTTCCCCGTGGAGCAGTCGCATGGCTGGCCGGAGGCGCGTCCAGATCCGCCGCTGGCGACGATGCGGTGTGACGCGGCTGAGGCGAAGGGTGCTCTGGAGCGGATCTGGGACCTCCACGACCGCCTCAGCGACGCCATCCTCACTGCCTCCCGCGCCCACCTCCTCCTGCCCCCTCCACCCCCGCCTACGCCGTCCGCCGGCGCCCACTGCGGTAGCAGCGGGTGCGTCTTCGTGAAGGGCGGGGAAGACCTGTCCGCTGCCGCTCTGATTTGAGGCACGTGGCCGCCTCCCTTCTTTCTCCTCTCACCCGACCTCCAATCTGCCCGCTGCCTGCGCACGCGCTGGTCTCGCTCCACCGCACCCTAACCTACGCGCATTAGGGTTTGCGACGTCCTGGGTGGCGGCGGCTGGATCTGGCTCCGGCAGCGGGGCGGGCGACGCAGCAGCGACTGTGGTGGCCGCGGCTCCTCTCCGTCACACGGCACCCGCTGGCCGCAGGTCCCAAGGCCCCCGCGTTTGCCGCCACCGCTACGCCGGAGTTGAAACTGGAGACCAGCTCGTCGGGAGATGGCCGGTACCCCTCTCCGCCATCGGCCTAAGGTATCCCGGAATTACCCACTCCTTTTCTGGTTTGCACTTCTTATTTGAGGTTGCGATTCACAAGCGCATCAAGCTTTGCTGGAAATCAGCATCGCGGTCCTTTGATTCGGTTACCTGATAGGTGTTCGTTCGTTTAATTGGTTCCCTCAGTTGTTCTCGTGCGAATCTTCCTCCGGGGCGGTTGATTGCTTGCACTGTACTGATTACAAAATCTCATTATTTGGTGCTTTCTAGTAAATTAGGGTCTGTGCCTCTGTTCTAGAATTTTGGAGCTGAGTTCCGGGAACTGACGGCTCCTTGCTGCGTTTCGGGTTCCAGCGCTTCAGGTTCTTCATGTTTGTGCTAGTCGTCCACATTACCATACCGGGAAGAACATGTGTAGATTTCGTGCAGCAGAGTTGTAAACTTACCCATTTGTATATTGATCGCACACCGGATATTCAAGAACTTCCCTATAATATTTTTGCTGGACTGCATGCAGCACTGAGTACATGGGTCTGTCCTTTTCTTGTGTTCTATTTTGGACTGTGCACATTGTTTCTTGGTTGCTAGCACTGGGGCATGAAAAGTAAAACTGATTTGTATTGTATTCCCATTTTGAATGATAAAACAAATTAATGGCACACCATGATCAAATTGCTAATGATAGCCAAATATTTTTTTCCTTTTCTTTTGTCTTCATGGTGCATGATGTCACGTGCTACCATTCTTGAATGTCTTTTGGCGATGCCTGATTAGAGGAATAAGTTAATCTACTTTGTTCCCTGCCTAGGTCCTAGGAATAGATTAACATGTCAAGATGGTAGTTTGTTCTGATCCAGACTAGTGATTTTTCAGTGTCCTTTATTATGATGCAACTCACCAGTTCCAGACAAAATTTAGAAATTTACACAATAATGTAGTTCCTTTGTCCCTCTGAACTTGAGGCCCATTCGATTGATATATTTTCTTCTCTGCTCAACAGGAAGCGCTGGGGAATGTTAGCTGATGTTATTTTCTCCACAAGATTATTCTTCAAAACTGGTGAGTTTGCTTTCTCTAATTTGTATAATCCATCCATGCCTGTTGTTGGCTTGTCTGCCTGCTAGTGCTAGTGCTGCCCACTCCTGGTTGCAAGACTCGAATGCTAGTCAAGCCTGACTTTAATATTTGGCCCTGGCTCCTGAGATATGCTAGTCATTGCTAATGGATCTGTATTGTTGAAGGAAAGAAGCCTGATTGTCCTTTATCTGTTCCTGCTCTGTTTGTCACGTTTTCTTTATTTTTCCCTTTTTTATTAGTGAATAAGCTCAACAGATTCAATACCTACTCTTAGATCTTAGTGTGGAGCTAATTAAGGGGCAAATGGCAAGTGAAATTTAGTAAAAAATTGTTCAGTTGCAGCACATGCAGATCGAATTCTGTCGCAGTAATATTCAGTCCTCTATAATCTGTAATCATTTCGATTGAATTGAGCTGATGTACATGATGTTCTGTATGCCGCAAAGTTTCTGATTGTTTAATCATTTCCCTGCTCCTAATAGCTAATTTGTATAATCTTCTCTTGTCTGTGGCAATTCCTTCACTCAAGTAGCATAGGGCGTGTTCGCTTCGTTTAGGACTAAAGTTTAGTTCAAAGTTCTTGTTATTTAAAGGTATTAAATAAATTATAATTATAAAACTTTTTGCAGAAACCTAGGCTACTTTGCGAGACGAATCTATTGAGGGTAATTAAGCTGTAATTAAACGATAGTTACTGTAGCATCACTGTAACAAAACATAGCTTAATTAGACTCGTTAGATTCGTCTCGTAAATTAGCACTCATTTGTAAAAAGGTTTTGTAATTATACTTTATTTAATACCCTTAAATAGCAAGATTCTCTGAACTAAACTTTAGTACTAAAGGAAACGAACAGGCTCTTAGTTCAACTTCTGACCTTCCATCTCTGTTAAAAATTAAACTGAAGTAGCTTGTCGACTTGTGTGGGTTATTCTTTTGTCCACCCTCAATGCATGATGTGCTTCTTTAAGTATCATATGCTATTTTCGCAAGAAGTATATGTATCTGCTGTGGTTTGGTAGGCTGACTTAGGAAATGAAATTTCAAGTTCCTGGTTTATGGTTTTGTTGCCTGTTGTACTTTAGTTTACCCATTAGAAATATTCTACTTTCAGATTACTTGTCATTTCTTCCAGTGGAAGAAAGGAACTCCGTTTGCTGCTGATGACCAAAGGTGTGTACAACAGATTGACATGGTGGGAGCAAATTGACAACGGCCAGCAGCTTACACGGAACAGAAAGTTTTTAACTGTGGTACTTGTGGTGCTGTAAGTGCCATCTTGATCTACAGGTAGGCTTTCTCCTTTTCAATTCCGAAGAAAATTTGTGGTTGCTGCTCATTGATACAATAATTAATATTGTGATTGATCTATGGTTGATGCAAGCAGTATTTTGTTTTCAGCAATAGTAAAGATACACAACACTAAGGCATGTTACATTGTTTTCTTGCAGATGATACTCGATGTCACATGCAACATTGCAGCGATTGAAGTTGGCTGAGGGCCCGCATTAAAGGGTGGTATTTTGTTTGGTTTCGTTAGGATTAGTGACTTAGAAATATGTATTTTGCTGTATGGGATTTGGTCAGTGACATCTCTATACCAATAGATGTTGATACACGGTTGGTTGCAAAATGTTAATATTTTGGTTTTTACAATGCTTGGTAACTGAGCTTGGCCCATAAAAGCAGATCTGGGAAAATCCTGTCAGAAAAGTGGTCCGATTGTTAAAAAGCTTGTGAAATTGGTGGGCTGATTGTTAAAAAGCCTGCAAAATTGGTGGGCTGAATGTTAAAAGCCTTCAAAATTGGTGGGTTGAATCTTAAAAAGCCTGTGAAATTTGTGGGCCGAATCTTAAAAAGCCTGTGAAATTGGTGGGCTGAATATTAAAATGTTTGTGAACCAAGTGGGCCGAGAGTAAAATGGCCTGTTATTTAAGTGAGCTGAAAGTAAAATGTTCTATATTATTTAAGTGGGTCGACAAATAAAAGGCTTTTGAAATTAGTGGGCCGAAACTAAAATGGCCTGCAAATTAATTGGGCTGAAAGTAAAATGGCTTATGGATTAATTAGGCTGAAATTATAAAGGCATGTGAATTTCGTGGGTTGAAAGTTAATAGGCCCACGAATTTAATGGGCCTGTGAAAATAATGGGCCGAAAAACCGGCCTGCTATGCCAGCTCCGGTCCAACGGTTAATGACGAAAATGACAAGCGTCATAAAATTATATGATGAATTTAAGAGCGTCATAAACAGTTTGTGACGATTTTGAGAAACATCACAAATTTATGACGAAAATGTTAAAAACGTCACGGAAGGTAATCAGCTACGCACCTTCTATGACGAAGCGATTTTCGTCACCGTTGCGTCATAGAAAGTGATTCGTGACGAATTTCAGACCTTCTATGACAAAATTACATCGTCATAGAAGCCCAAAATTGTTGTAGTGGTTGCCATGATCTTCATGTATAGCACCATCAAATTTCCATGATCTCCCCAAAGGCAAAGGGCAACTCATCATTAACATATCATCACATTTGGTGTGGGTGCCCCACATATTGAAAATGTCCTTTCTCAAATGTTGCACCTTGACATAACCATGATCACTAGAACATTGGACAATGAAAGCATCATGGTGTTTCAACATGTCTTCATTAGGTTGATCACACATTTTCATGTGGTCAAGAAGATTGCAGCCAGTACCATTAATTGTATGCTCCATTAACTTGTCATTCAAATTGATCTTGGGCTGAAGTGAGCTGAACCATGGAGCTTGTTCATCACCCTTGATCTGAATACTTGATGCTTTGGCGAATGGTGTTGCCGGGATCAAAAGGAAAGGTCTCATAGTCACAACCTTTACCTTCTTGTGCATCATCAAATAAGGTCACAATTTCAGCCGGAAGGTTGCACCCATCATGACAAGCTGAATCATATTCATTACCTTCAGTTTCAATAACCAAAAGCTTGTTGTCACATTCTATGTTCCAAAAAGTCAAAACATTGATGGCTACAAGCCTTTGAGGTGGAAACTTCTGAATTTTTCATTATGGTGGCTGATCTATTGGAATTCTCCTCACATGGTGATGACATTCCCTTCATGGCAGCGAGGGGTTGAGCATTAGACTTGGAATTTTGGCTAGCTGAAAATAGACATCTTCCCAAATCAAACTTCACACCTTTTGAACCATTAGGCTGAGCATGTGACTTGGACTTGTGGTCAGCTGAAAATAGACTTCGTCCCAAGTCAAACATCACTTCTTTTGAGACATTTGGCTGAGCATTTGTTGTTTCGTCTTCACTTGCTGCAAAGAGGCATCTTCCCACATCAAACTTCATATCTTTGGAAGCATTGGGTGCTGACCGTGAGCTGAAAATCAGAATATTGATTGTTGGAGCTCCAGCTTGTAATGGTGTTTCAATCATGTGTGCAGTAGCACCTTCATTTGCATAACCTCTAGCACGGTCATGGACAATACCATCATCACCATTTTCAAACCTTGCCCCATGTAAATGAGTAGCATGGGCTGCAGTCTCCTTAGCCATACCATAAAGACTTTCTCCATGCATATCACCTCTCAATGGCTTTATAATATTTTCGGCAATGTTAGTCTGAACATTGGTCATGGTGGCATCGAATTGAGCCTTGAAATCTTGCATCAATTGCTGCACTTGGACTTCTATGACATAACATGGTTGTTCCATCACATCACCTGCCATGGTTAGTGAGAAAAGGAGTCTAATTCCAAATATGTGTTTTGTGGAAATCACTCATTCTCACCTTCTCTTACCACTGAAGTTCTTATGCGTCCTTGCTGAAATACGAGCTGCAAATACCTTGGTGGTGGTAGACACGACAAAGTGATAGATCAAACGAAATCAAAGTCACAGTGCATCCTAAACATAGGCTTATTTGTGGAGCTTGGAAGGTTATGAATGTGGTATGCAAACTGAAACTTTAGGTATTGTAAAGTTAAGTAAGAATCCAACCAAAATAACAAAGCCTAGTTGCTGAACTGAAATCAAATGAATATGAAGATAAAGTTTAGCAACTCACACACCAAGATGGTGGAACTTAATGCAGCCAAGGGAAAGAGCTAAACTGAATGTTCAGTTAAAGATTCAAAGCTCAATGCTACACAAGTTATGGAGAGACGCTAGCTGATTGCTCACATAACAAAGGGCTACAAGATTTGCACAAATGATGACTATATGTGAAGCTGAACAATATTAACAAAAGCCAATCAACGTGGTGATCTCAGCACTTGATTCTTTTCTTTTGATTCTTTTCCTTTTCTTCTTCTTCTTCTTCCTTTTTTTTGCTTGTCTTTTTGCTACTGAGATCAGCACACCAGATGGTATACAAGCAAGTGTTTGCAGTTCAAGCAATTTTCAGATTAAGCAAAGTGCAAAGCTCTTGAGCAACAACCTATAGCTAGTCTCAATAGGTTCAAAGTTTTCACAAAGGATGAAATTGGTTCACTACTGAAAATATGATAGAGCTCAACTCTGTTCTTGTGCAAGAATTCAGATATACATAAAACAGAGACTAGCACAAAGGTTTCAACAATCTGAAATTCCAAACAGCAGTGATACTGAAACTTTTCGTGGAATACTCTGAATACAACTTCAAGATTCATAACTTTAGCCTAGATTGTTCTGATTGGCCTTCAAGTAAGCTTTTCAACAAGCACAAGAACACTCAAAACAGAGTTGAAATGAAAGAGTTATACTTGTTTTGGTGTACCCTGCTCAAACTGCAGACCTGAGCGAAAAAATGACTTCGGGATGAAACTTGACTTAGCACGAACACAAAAACGACAGAAGAAGCAGAAATAGATGGGGAAAACAAAGAGGAAACACAAATCTTGATGGGGAACAAAGGGGAAAAACAAATCAGAGGCGGAATACGATGGGAAACACAAAGATTCAGCAACCAAGCTGGATCTATTAGACTAGAACTTAACCAAACTCACTGAAATTTCAGATCGGGTTATGGGTAGTGGAAATTTTTGGGATTTTCGGTTTAGAACAGTAAACAAACAAGGGTAACTGAGGGTAAAGATTCTACCGAGGAAACCGTAGCTCTGAATACCAAGATGATGCGGGGGCTTGCCCGATCTTCTCGTCGTAGGATCTGAGGATAACTTGACCCGTGCAACCTGACGAACCGATGGCACCAACAGCTGCTAGAACAGCCACCTGTGACAAATAATTTCGTCCAACCACACGATTTGGTCGATGCCCAACCTGAACCACACAAGGTAGAGGCAATGCTCTTGCAAATCACAAGGAAACACAAGAACAAGTGATAGAGAAATCTCCTAGACAAGAGCACTTGGCTTCTCTATTTTCTTTATCTCAAATTCGTGGTTAAGATTTCCACCAGGAGTACAAGTGCTATTTATACTAGGAACATCCCTCCTAGCTTGGCTGAAATGATTCTAGCCAGGCCCAGTTTGACAGAACATAGGCCTGAAACAATGTTCACTAAAATTGGCTTAATTATCTCCGCACATCTCCAAATGATGAACAGCTGGATGCAATGGAAAGTAGACTTCAGGGCGCTTCACACTCATACCTAAATTGGCTGGATTGGTACAGGCCTTGGCTTGAACATTAGGTACAAAATCTGAGCGTCTTCAGGAACAACTCTCACAAAAACAGAGATAATTCTTTCCTCGTAACTTCAATGAAGTCGCCGTTTGATGCATCTGAAACTTGACTTCAGATGCTTTCCATCCATATTTGACACTTGGGTTGGAACATGCCAGATTGGTATAGAACTCACTGTGAGGTGGAAGGTCAGAATCTGAATATCGTTTGGGTGTCTTCAGTAACAGCTCTCACGAACAGCAACATAATTCTTTCCACACCGCTCTAATGGATGTAAAGTTTGTTGCATATGAAAGTAGACTTCACAAGCTTTCCATGAATGTATAACACTTGAGCTGGAACTGTACAGATTGGTACAGAATTTGTTGTGAAATTAAAGGTCAGAGACTGCTCGTTATCACATCGACTCCAACCAGATCCTATTGGGTTTCTTGTGGTTGAACCATCCTTGAACTGTGCTTCAAACCTGAGAACGGTAGCACACATTTATTAAGTAGTAAACAATTCTTAAAAAATGCGTGCTCATAATATACAAGAAACAAATTCACCTCTTGTCGTTGTCGTAGGACAATGGATCAAGTTAATGAACCCTTGTAGAAAACATTGTTTGGTTCAGTGTTACGAGATCCATGGCTTTGTTCAACACACACCATTAGAGAGTTGTGAGAGATGTCTTCATCAAGACGACTCCCGTTCTCTCGGGTTGTAGGCGTGTTTTTAATCACGCTGACCACTCTCGGAGGTGGCACTATAAAGACGCAGGAGACTCTATTTCTGCTACATCTGATTACATCTTCTTCCTCTGCTTCTTGCTCCCGTCTCTGTTTCTGCTACGGCGGTGCAGCGGTGTAGGTCCTCGATCTGGCTAGGGGGCCCTCACCTTGACATACTTTCGCGTTCGTTGCAGGGCTGTTAGCCGCCGCCGCCGCCGCCGAAATGGAGATGTTGCCGATCCCGTTCTTCGGACAGCGTATTGTATTGCTCTACCCTCCGTCACCCACAGCATCGCCACAGGAGACACCGATCGGCACAGAAATTGGGGCTAGTCGCCTGCACGCGTTGTCCTGCTGCTCCGCGCCTCTGTATCGATTGCGCGCTCGGCTGTTGCCTACCTTGCACCAGCGCACGCGTACTCGTCCTCGCCACGCCTTGCCGCCTTGCAGCAAGCTGCGGAGGCGTTGGCCCCTGCTGTTTCTCGCGAGTCGGAGTGGCCGCAGTGTACTCTGGCCACGTTCCCGTGCTGGCCATCACCCTGACGTCCGTGTGGAATACGGACCACGTCTATCGAGGATTCGAGGTGGGTATATCTGCAGCGACCTGGTGGTGTACGTGTTCCTTCCGGTGTCCGACGACACACTTTCCGCCGCGGGTCCTTGCTGCTCCGCGCCTCTATCAGTTTGGCGCGGCACCGACCGTCGGTCGCGCTCTCGATCGCCTGCCTAGCGCACAGCTGTTTCTCAAGATACGCCGCACCGCAGTGTACGTGCCGCTGGCCATGTTCCCGACGTGGCAGCCTTTGCCATGAACAGACGGGTGCGCGCTGCCACCGCCCAGCCGTGGTCGAGTATGTCGATCTCATGGTAAAAACTAAGTAACACAACTAAATGTTTGACTGCACAACTCGATCCTACAATTAATGACTCGAGTTAAAAGAAATGTCACTTAACCATATGAACAAACTATATATTGAATTGTCAATATGGTTAGCATATCTTTTATTTATCCAATCATGTTAAAAAAATGTTATTTCTGTTGTCAATTTCTAAGCTCAGACTTATGCTGATAGTAAAGTCAATTGCATATCTGATTCGCAAAGGAGAGAGAAAAAAAGTACCGAATCCGCATACCTACCACTCTGGCTCGATATGAAACTAGTTAAAATTCTTGGTTCATAAACTAGTGCTATTAATTGGTGCTCAAAAGCAAAATATGACAGCGATCGTGCAAGAAGCATCCATATGTATGTTGTTAATAACATGTGAGATTACCATCTCAACAATTGAAAATCTCATACCACCCTTAATTTATTCACGGTGAAAAATCTGACGAATCCATGACAATACCCTGACCTCGAAATAAAATTGCTAATAAAGCACTGTTCCTGAAACAAGAAAAATACGAATGCTACTCTCGATCGTAGACTAATTGAAGATGAATTCAAACTTGGAAACACCCCAAGAAAAGCTTGGCGAACGCGTCCCTGAGCCAGAACCCGCCCCTGAGGTGATGACGCTTGCACGCGTCGTCCCTGCAGTCGCAGACGATGCCAAGCCTCTCCATGTCACTTGCCTGCGCCGCCTGCTCCTCGGCATCGACGGACTGCTTGAGGACGGCGAGGTCGCAGCGCACGGCGAGGCAGTCGTCCCTGAGGAACTCCGACTTCTCGAGGTCCTCCCGCTTGATGAACTGGTGGTAGCCCACAACCTTCCTGTCCTCCTTGAACGTGGTCGTGAAGTTGGCCACGTACGGCTTGCTCGCCGCCGCCGCCGTCTTGTCGCCGGCGCGGCGGGGGTGGTGGCGCACCAGGGAGAGCCGCACCTCGGCCAGGACACCGCCGTCGTTGTCGTCCCCGGCGGCGTCGTCGTCTTCGAGCTTGAGGTAGAGGGAGATGTAGCCGGCGTTCTCCTCCTTGTTCCCGTCCGGGAAGAAGCGGATCCTCCAGGTGCGGCCGGCCGCCTCGAAGCCGCCGGACTCGAGGCACTTGCCGTTGCCGTACAGGATCTTGATCCGCTTGTACCCCTCGATCTTGAACAGGTGGCACTTGGTCGCCGACGCCGTGGCGGCGGCGGTGGACACGGACAGCCCCGTCTCCGCCGTCGTCGTCGACATGGTGGCTGCGGGAGAGGGGTGATCGGCCGGGATCGGAAGGGACGGCGGCGGCGAGGGTGTGGATGGAATGGATGCGCGTCTCGAGCCAGGGAATCTGGTAGGATTTATAGGATGGATACGAGGTGCAGATCAGTTAGTAGTTCAACGCGCAGTTTGCATGCAATCGCAACTGACGCCGGGCTACGCACGAGCTTATCGCTCAAACGGCTGGAATCCGGGACCATTCGAGGTGTTTGAGATCACGTAACAACTCCCTGTATCTATTCAACGTCCTATCGACCCGGTCATACGGTGCAGGCTGGACACGGTGTGTATTACCGCCCAAGAGCATCCCTCTTACTTGTTGATGCGAGCCAATAGTGTCCATCAAGTCTAGCATGAGGAAGTCGTGACGTACAGATCTAAGCATACAAGAAAGACTAATGATTTAAGTATTTATTTAGTTATATGAAATTTTAGGTTAAAGAGTTCTATGTTAGTGTCTTCAGCTCCATCTAGCCTTTTCACCCGGCTAGTTTGATTGGCCCTGTGTGGCATATACTCGTTCTGTTCTCCAAATGATGTCGTTCTGACAAACAAAACTGACCTGCAGCCAGTACAAATTGGTTGTCGGTAACGACATCAAATACTCTTCGTTTTATCAGGAACGACTTTAAGTTCCCAAGGAATTTGTGATTACAATTCTATCCACATTTCAGTCTTGTTTGTGTGCATTTGGCTTTAATCCACTGACGGCATGTTCGAACCACTGCATCAGTTTTTCGTAATAACTTGATAAATAAGTTATATTCATAACTTAGGAAGGTAGAACATATCACTTTGGGAAGCACGACACATAGTTCCTAACATAACACATGAGCGCACTATGTTCATAAATGCTGACTGATCTTGAGATTAAGAAATTCATCATATGCACCAACAGTGAAGGAGCACATCGGTTACAACTAAAATAATGATTAGTGGGAAATGTAACATCTGCATCGAGTATGAAATTTAAACCCAAATCACTTTACCAAAAGTAAGAAACTAACCAACTAATAAGCTACATTCCATTTTCTATCACAAATCAATTGTATGCGAAAAACAAAATTTATTCTGCATTTAACGTTGTATGCATGTGCTTAGCCACTACTTATCTTTTCTTGGGAAGCTAGAACAAAATGTTGTATGGAAAAATATTTAGAAACCTGGAAAGCATCAATTGTATACCGTACAAACGTTTTTTCCAAACAAAAATCATACGCAGGCATATTATTCTGTCTTTACTTAGGAATATCTGAAACAAATAAGTTGTATTTGTAGGACAAATATATAAATAGTGATGATACTAATCAGTTTAATGCCAGAACCTGGAAACACGTTTCACAGCTATGAACACAGTCCAAACTCTGTTTATTTGAACATTTGTACCCATGCTATCTTCCGCGTAAAACATCACACTTATACTCTCATACGTTTCTCCATGGACAGGGGCCTAGTTTGGGGACAGAGTTTCACGTATTGTCAGTGAGCATGTTTGTATTTTTGAGGCTCTTAGATGTGAGCAGAATGTTATGTTCGCGAGGACTTTCACTTTGTAAGACGTGTGAGCACATATTTGGAGCAGCGACAGAGGGATTTTCAACTCCAGTGCGGTGACCTCTCGTGGAGGAACAACATCAGAGGCAAGAAGAGTCAGTACAAACGAGAAAATTGATAAACTACAACAGAACTGGATGCAAAGGAAAATTCATGGTATTTAATTTACCACAAAAATCCGGTGGTAAATTTTTTAAAGAAGTTATCTTCCAATGTCACACGACAAAGTTTTCCCAGTTAAACTGCCTTGATATGTTAGCTGTGGAGGTCCTGCCTGACATGACATGGTTCCCGCTGAGGTAGCAAATACAAGTACGGAAAACACATCAGTTGCGCGTACAAGTATTTTTAGTTTTTGCAGTATTCACACATTTATGCCTAATTATATATAAAAAACATTTATGCCTCGTGAAGGACATCACTTCAAGTGTGGAAAGAGTACACAATATAGATCTTGTTGACGACCTATCGTTGCTGAAATTTCAAACTCCAGTGTGGTGACCTCTCGGTGAGGAACAGCGTCAGAGGCAAGAAGATCGAGTCAGTCCAAACCAAAAAAATTGATAAACTACAACAGAATTGGATGGAAAGTAAAATTCAATGGTAGTATTTAATTTTACCAACTTTTTAAAAACAGTTATCTTCCAATGCAATTTTCCAAGTTAAATTGCCTTGATATGTTCAGAGCTGTCGATGTTCTGCCTGACACATGGTTAGCAGAGATGTGATTCCTCTTGAGGTAGGCACATACAAGTATGCAGAACACATTGGTTGCGTGTACAAGTAGTTTTTAGTTTTTGCAGTATTCAAACATTTATGACTTGTGAAGGACATCAGTTTAAGTGTGCACAGAGTATACAAGATATAAGGAAAATTTCAACCTGCCAATAGCTAAGAGTTTGCCATTCTCAGAGAGCTAGGTAGGAGAGGTATAAATACCAAATTGATTCTAGTAATATGTTTGCGTACCAAGGTACAATACCTTACGTCATCACGTCATGCACCTTATTAGCTTCGATCTTCACCTTACATATCATGTGCTAATGGAAATTATTACGTTATGAAAATGTCTTTATACAAGGAAAGGAACACCAATTATCATGTGTTACAATCAACTGAACATACCCAACTGATTGATGTACGGAGCAAAGCCTGCATATAAACATCTCTTTCATATGGTCCATCCTTCATCCAGAAACTCTCGTCTCGTACAGCTCCCGGGGAAACATGATAGAAGTGCCGATGATTAAATTAGACAAAAGAAATACAAAAGGAACAAGCATCTTATTTGAATTTACCAGTGATAAAAGGATGGCTAAGTGCCTGCTCGACGGTAATCCTCTTTTCTGGATCTAAGACAAATATTTTGTCAAGAAGGTCTCTGAAACTGGATAGGAGTTTTGGATCCTCGCCAGAAATGTTGGAAACCAAAGAACCAAAGCCCTTTGGTTTAGTGTTCAAAACTAACATTCTTGTAACCTTTTTTGTCACCGGATCCTCGTTAATAGCTTCAAAATTCAGGTCTCTGTTGAAGTGTTCCTTGCTGAAGGCACCCTTTCGAAGCATCTTCTTAGGGATTGGGCCCTTCCATTCCATATGAAGCCGAAGCATGTCATTGTTGGATGGACCTGGGAACAAGACTTTTCCAGTGCAAAGCTCATATAGACAGCAGCCAACTGACCACATATCCAACGGATGGTCGTAAGGCAACCCCAGAATAATCTCTGGTGCCCTGTAGTAACGGCTGACAAGGTAAGGTGTGACCTCATTCATTCCAGCAAGCATAGCGCTGCCAAAATCACATAGCTTCACAAAATTCTTGGTATCATTCAGCAGAATATTGTCCAGCTTAATGTCGCAGTGCAGAACTTTGCAGTTCTTCAAGTGCTTCAAGGCGATGAAAAGCTGCTTTGAATATGCCCTGACAGTAGTTAATTTGAACCCGTGATTACCTGTGCGTCTCTTCAGTGCCTCACGAAGATTCATGCTGAGAGACTCAAAAACTAGGCAAAGATGGTTCTTGTCCCTGAAACTGGAAATAAACCTCACACAGTGGTGCTTGTCCTTGCTGTCCGCACTTGCAAGTCTTCCCAATATTGAAATCTCTTGTTTACCAGCCCTGTACATCGTATCATTGTTGCGAACAATTTTGATAGCAACCTGTGCAGGATCATCTTTCTCAGCTTGGAGATCTTTCGCCCGCACGACTGTTGAGAACACACCCCTCCCATGAGCTGCTGTGATCTCGTAACGGCCATTCAGGGATTCCCCGAACCGGTAAGTGTAGTACCCATCCTCGTCATCCCAGTTGTCATGATGATCCTTTCTCTGATTGCCCGATTTCCGAATAGCTGCTGGTGGATTGTTAAAACTGCCACCACTATTCGTAACAGCTGATGGATCACTCTGTTTTGCTTTCTTAGCAGATACCTTTGAAGAATCATGCTTAGTTCCTTCTCCGACCTTGTCTTTTAGATGTGCTGTTTTGTTGATGATGCTTGGAATAGGCTTCGCCTCCTGCTGCTTTTCCTGCTGCATCGACTTGAGTACAATAGATATTTTCCTTGTCCCTGCTTTCTCAATTTTCCCTGCAACCTGATACTCTGTTTTCGCCTGGTGCCCCTCTTTCACTTCCTCTTTCAAAGGATTTCCCTTCGTCACTTCAGACATTTTTTGGCCAGCATCTCTAACATCCTTGCTCGTGTCCCTCTTCCTCTCGTAATCTTCAGGCTGTGAACTGATGCCACGCCGCCCATCCCTTTCATCACTAGCGCTTGCACTTTCCCTCGTGCTGTCCGATCCGCCTCGACTGCGGCTTCTCTCTCCGTGCCGGTGCCTTTCTCGGCGATCGCGCCTGTCGCCGTGTCGATCACGGGCGACACGGCTGCTGCGCCTTTCCCTTTCACTCTCCCGGCTCCGAATCTCATGTCCACCAGATTTCCCCTTCCGATAATCGCTGCCACGATCAGCTGAATCTGCATCGACATCCATGGAAATAGCGACGGCGTCGTCAAGAATCTCCCCATCCTCGATCTCGCCGTCGTCGTGGTGCTTGGGGCGCTTCGGCGACGAGGCGTCCGGCGGGGCAACGCCTTCGGTGGAGCGGCGGCGCTTGACGGGGAAGCCGGGCGACGAGGAGCGCTCTCTTCCGTCGGCCATGGCCGCCACGGACAAGGGGAAAAGGGATACGGTTTCTTGGAGCCTGCCTGCTTGCCTGTGCGCCAGAGCGAGATGCCGATGCGAACTGCGCCACGGCCCACGGGTCGATGCTGCGGAGCGATCTCTCTGATTTTATTGGCACCTTCCTTTTGGCGGAGGCGGTTTTGCAATCTTCGTATCGGATACGGCGTTCGTATCCGAAACGGCTCGCTAGCAAAGGCGGGTAGCGTCGCGTTGGCTGGGTCAACACGTTGCTTTTGGCACGGGCCGGGTGTTGCCTCGGCCCGTGCTCTCGTCGTACCGTGCGAGCCCAGAGGGGGAAGTGGCGTAGTGCACGGGCAAAAAAAAAAAAAAAAAAAGAGGTCCTTTTTTTTAGATAAAGAGGTCCTAAGAGAAAGATGCTATCCACACCACACGTTTCTGCAAATTAAATGGACAAGATGTAGTGTTATAGTAATTTAATCTACAGTAAATTCTCTCTCGAAGTGCACACCTCTATCAATGTGTTAATGTTCTTGCCACATTGGACCTAATGGTGCCGACGTGTCCTGGCGTGTTGTGGTAGACATGGATGGCAAGCGGAAGGACGGAGCAGAGAGTCCTCCCGTTTCACTAATTTCTACATTTTTCAAAAAAAAGAAATATATTTTAATATTTAAGCCAACCTCTGCATATAGTTATTCATTATTTCATCCACAAGCCAACAGAGTTTAAGAGTAACCCAAGCATCAAACACACACGCCATAGCTCAAAAGTTTATAACTAAATTCTATCACTAAAGCACCATCATTTTTAGCGAAGACCTCAACAGTGGTTTCAAACACACGGCACCCCACTTTATTTGGGATCATTCCACCTCCATTTGCAATAGTGACCATAAGCCAATCCAATATGTTCTTCTGAACATCACCTCCATAGAAAAATATATTATGTTCTATCAAAAACCATATTCGTTTCGACTTAACCACATAGCCCAACATAAGGTGCATGCACCTTTTAGAAAGATTGTCCTTGATGCTACACCTTGTAGCAAGTATAATATGAAAATTTTTACATTTAACAACAACTTAAGTTTCCGCAGTGCATGGCTATGCGGTGCAACATATATATGCAACAATCAAAGCTCTATGCACAAAACGAAATGTAAACTTCCACTCTGTTTCAAATACGAAACAAATGTATGCCTTTGGTCCGTTAGTTGCACATTCAGAATTGTAGCCTTTAAGTTGATGCCAGCTAATCAAATTATTTCCAATTATAGATCACAAGAAAACTACACTTAAAAGACTTGATCTTAAAACCATCTCAACCTTAGAACTTTTTTCTTTCTTACTGGATTTTTTAAGGATTATATTTGTAAACCAGACATGCTCCCATAATCCTACTTGAGTTCCCTCTCTGGTCGAAGCACCCTAATAACCTCAGAATGTCACTTTTAGTCTTCATATGAGGCCTGAAAAAATGAGTCACCAAGCATATGTTCTACCCGAGTTACGGTTTTCTATCTCAAGTACATCGGAGCTCTTGCCACACTCATTAATAAGTTTAAAAAGTGACTTACTTAAAATACACTTATTTTGTAACTAGCAATTTGCCCGTGCGTTGCTACGGGCAATGAAAGTTGTGCTATGACAACTCCCACCATGCATCCATGTAAATATTTTTATTTAATATATATGTAGAGAAAATGTCTAGAAAAATATAAACCAACTTCAACGGTCGCAGTCCTATGGTACGTGCCACCCTAACCAAAGTTTACTTTAGAATTCTTACTACTGCTAGTAACATTTATTGATGAATTTCGAAATGAAAAGAAACACCGGAAGGAGTGCCTATTCAACGTATATGGAAAAAGTTGGCACATTGCATGGAAAGAAATCGCAGAGGGAAGTTTTACCATGGGCAGACAAACAGAAAACATTCCGACGACTCAAGCCAACCTTTTTATCAGTGTACATATTGAAAATTTTAGGTTATCAATGGAAGGATGACTCATTTAGTTAGCACAAATTCATCTAAAGTGTCTATTCTAGTAAGATTTTTGCAGCACAAATTGTGATGTGTTTGTAGAAATTAATACATCAAAATTATAACTAACTTAAATGATAATATCTACAATTAATTTTGATGTAAATTCTTCATAATTAATTAATTGTTGCAAGGCCTGTGTGATGCCCAACCCTACCTGATCCTTCATGGTAAAGAGAATCCCATTTGGTCAGTCTATGCTTCTTTTTTATGTTCGTCACTTTGGTAGAAAAACCTAACCTATAAGAGTCTAGCTTCTTTATAATTGCTTTCAAAATCTGAAATAAAGAAAACATAAATGTTGATAAACTGCAATTGACTAAGTTTATGAGTACTAGATGACCTCCTACTGAGAGCATTTTTCGTTTCCATTCGCTAAGTTTCTTCTGAAACTTTCGTTAAAAAAAAAACAGTTTCTTCTAAAACCTTTCTTCTACTTCGTTCCAATCTATATTGATAAGTTTTCTATAGTGTATTGGAATCCCAAAATATCTAAAGAGGACTGATTCCATATCACATCCAAAGATCTGTGAATATTCCTCTCTAATTGCTTGGCGGCCCACAATAGAACATTTCACTTCTATGAAAATTGATCTTGAGGCCCAGTATATAGTTGCTCAAATGCACAAAACACTAGCTTTGTATTCTTGGCTTCATTAAGATAACTCTCCTTAAATATGATGTGTAACGGAATCTTATTGCCGACTGACATATCACCAGATTGAGTCGGCCACACCATTCATGGTCCACCTCATGACCTACAGTACACACTCTCCGATTTTAAGAGTTCCTATGTGGCATTGCCATATACGTTGAGACATAGACTGATGGAACAAACACATTTTAAGAAATAGCATCTTTGTAAAAAATTCAGAGGTATTGAAGCAACAAATAGACTTTGGCAGATAATATCTAGTTCTACGAAGAATTACCTGATGTTGACTTCAGCCCGTCTGGAAAAACGTCGCATTCACTACAACAAAAACCTCCTTTAGCGACAGTGCCCAAAATCCTGTAGCGGCGGTTTCGAAAGCCAACCGTCGCTATAGTGGATGGCGGGGCACTGTACAAGTGACCCGCCGCTAAAAATGATTTGTAGCTGCGGTTGATGTCATCAACTGTCGCTACAAATGATTTTTAGCCGCGGTTGACGTCATCAACCGTCGCTACAAATGGGAGCATTTGTAGCCGCGGTTCACATTACGGACCGCGGCTACAAATCGATTTTTAGCCGCGGTTGACGTCACCAACCGTCGCTACAAATAAGAGGCCATAGAACACAAGAATACCTTATAATTCTCTTTTTAATCCGGAGTTAAAATTTGTAAGTAGTATTTCTCCCACATACGAAGGCCAAATTCGATGATTCTTTTTTCTACGTTTTTCTAAAATCATGCTCTTTCATGTAATAATGTATGTTTGCATGTTTACTGCTATCTATTTATATTTTTTTCATATGACTTATTCTTGTTAAATTTATATTATTAATATAATTATTTTCATACAGGTATTTTATAACAAACGCTAATGTTACATCATATTTTCTTATATTGAGGTAAAATGAAGCTTATGTCCAAATTTATGCCTCATACGAGTTCAAAAAGTGTTCTAAGCGATGCAAACTTAAATGTTTCACTTAAGTTGTATGAAACTATAAGAGAGGTGTACCCATTTGTGAACAATGTACACATTTGAAATTTTTATGACAAGCTCGTATACTCAAAATATGTTGTCATGCCAATTTTTAGAATTTTCGGACCTAAATTTGTTTTTGTAATTAATTTAATAATACCTTTGAGATACATGATTGGATTATCCTTAGCAAATCATTGAATTTTTCATCAATATGTTAGGCATTGAATTTTTGAACTCCTATGTAACGACATACATATATTCCAGTACATGTAGAAATATTATAAAGTATATAAGATAATTTGTATGCAAATTACTTCACAAAGGTGATTTACTTTTGTTGAAAATAAAAACTAATTCAAACCTGGCCCATCTAATTATTTGGCCCATTTGGCGCCACACCCCGGCCCAGCCCACAAACACTCTTTGATATTTATACCCTAACCCTAACCCTTCTCAACTCAATCCAGCCGCACAACTCCTCTCTCAACTCCAGCCGCACAACTCTCTCTCTCTCCCTCTCTCTCCCTCTCTCAACTCCAGGATGGGCGCCGGGATGCGGCAGCGGAGGAGGCGCCATGAGGGGACGATGCGGCGGCGGGGGAGGCGGCGGCGCCATGGAGGAGGAGCCAGCGGCTGCGGGCGCCGGGGCCTGCGGCGGGAGGAGGTGCGACGGGGAGCCGGTGAGCTTCTGCATGACGTCGCGGAGGTGGGGCCTGCGGCTGCGGCTGAGGCGGAGAAGGCGCTCTCATGGAGGAGGGAGCGGAGGCCGCGGAGGAGGCGCGAGGCGCGGCTGCGGGCGTCCCCGGGCGTGAGGCTAGGATGCGCGGACCGCGCGGTGGCGGCCGTTACCCGGCCGCAGCGGTGGGAGGTCGACGACGACGTCCCCGGGCGCGGCGGTGGGAGGTCGACGACGACGACGGCGCGGGGCGATTGGATCTGGATCTGCACCACCTCGACGTCGGTGACGACCTCCCCGACGGCACGGCGGCGGCGTCCCGACCCCCTCCCCCTCCCCGACGGCACGGCGGCCTATTGGATCTAGGCGCGGCGGCTCGAGGCTCCGAGGCGTGGCTGCCGTCCCAGGGCGCGGCGGTGGGAGTCGACGACGATGACGTCCCCGGGCGCGGCGGCGGCGGTTCGGCCCCCTTCTCTCCCTCCCCGGCGGCAGCCTGGAGGGCCGGTTGGGACCCAGGGTGGTCCTTTTTTTTTTTTTTTTTTTTTTTTTTGGTAAATGCTCTTTAGCGGCGGTTCTGCCCACCCGCCGCTACAGCTCACTGATCTTTAGCGACAGATTGATAGCGGCGGACTGACCAGTCCGCCGCTATAATGGCTTTTCACCCGCCGCTACAGGCCCTCTCTGTTATAGTGATTGTTCTCTGTTGTGTGGCATGTCCACCTGTATACATCGTCCCCAAAATGCCAGCGGCCTCGATCAGTATAAGGGATGTTCATTAGTTCCTGACCAATTGTCTCCGTCTCTGTATCATCTTCTTCTTGGTCGTCTGCTTCTTCTTCTGTCATCAGCATCCGTATCATGGCAGCAGCATAGCGTATCTCTGGGTTGGCTCTGAGAATGATGCTGTTTATTGAGGGCGAGCACGCAAACAGCAAATTCAAAATGTCCATCTCTTGAATTGTTCCAATAAAGCCACTTATTTTCCCTTCCTCTAGGAATTTCAAGCAGATCTTTTCATTACTTTTCCAAACATCTTGTCCACCGCAGTAGCACTCCCACGTCCAACTGTCCTGTGTATAGACACAAGAAAAAAAGAGAGTAAGCATAAAAAAAAAGTTAAAATAGATATTTTGCAGTTATGGCTTTTAATGAGCATACCTGATCGGTATCAGTGAACTTGATGCACAGGAATCTCAAGCGAGGGAACCTCAAGAGGCAGTGACATACTTGCTACGAGCTGGTGATGGCGTGGAGAGAGACGTGCTTCTAAGGCCATGCTCCTGACATTTGCAAAGCGCAGTTTGTGTTCCGATGCTGAAGCCAGTAGATTACTGGAAGAGCTTGTGCGGTAAGGCAAATGCACTACTAAGACATCGACGTGTTCAACACGTGGGCAGTTCTTGAGGAGAAGCAGCCCAACACCAATGTCCTGATAGAATTGACCGTGCACGGCCAGAGTGAGGTCGGTGACACGACGAACACTTGTCAGGTCATGTATGTCGAGCTTTGCGCTCATGCTATTGGGGAAGCTGTAAATACCGATCTCCTCCAATGCCGACGATGCCGCGACTCTAACCACGCTGCTGTTGCTACTGGTAATGCGCTGGAACCAACTTTTGATCCTGAGAACACGCAGTTTGGGCGCCGTCACATCAAGATTCAGCAGATCCGCCGCATCGGAAAGGTGAAGCTCTTCCAGCGCCTCAGCACGGAGCACTAGCTCGGGCAGTCCAGTTGGGAACTCGATTTCAAGCTTACGCAGGCGAGGGCAGCTGGTCGATACGAAATCCCCAAGGGTGAGCCCGCCCGGTGGTGTCTTGCCGAACGACGCCTCCGAAATCCTGAGCGCCGTTAGTTGTTGAGTGAATTGCATAAAACTATAATTATTTGTGTCAATGTTTCACAAAACTACAACTTTTAGAACATGTTTCATAAAATTACAACTATTTTGACTCTAAGTTTCACAAAACTACAACTTTAGTGAATCCCGTTTTGGAGTGATTGCGGGTCCCACCTGTCAGCCTCAATACGATCTGTGACAGCCGTTCCGTTGTCCACGTCGGGCGTGGGTCCCCTGCCATGTCACCCTGCTGGTGCGAGGAAAAGGGTGAGGCCAATATGGACTGGCCCATATATAGGCGATGCCTTTTTCCCAGAGTCATCCTCCTTCCATCGCACGCGATCTGATACAGGACTAGGAGCGAGTGAGCGATGGCTGACGCAGCTGATACAGTAGGCGGAGGCGGAGGGGGGGGGGGGGGGGTGGCAAAATCGCGGGCGATAGTGACAAGGACAGAGGCATCGTGATGAGCAATGTTGGACTGAGTGATTCAACTGGGGCTCAGAAGCCTCCATCCGGGTGAGTCACATTACCTGGCATGGGCCCCACGGCAGCAATAGATCATAGTGAGGCTGACAGGAGGGACCCGCGACTACTCCACAGGATTCACTAAAGTTGTAGTTTTGTGAAACTCAGGGTCAAAGTAGTTGTAGTTTTGTGAAACATGCTCAAAAAGTTATAGTTTTGTGAAACATTAGCATAAATAATTGTAGTTTTGTGCAATTCAGTCTTAGTTGTTTGTACTTCGCCGCCCCAGAAATCGGGAGTTGAATCACGTATCTTGGAACGGACATCCATATGGTGGACGCCGCCGATCCATGGCTCGGCAACACGACGGCCCGACGTTGTTCACGGCTCCAGTAGGACGGCAGGTGAAGGACGAAGGACTCGACGACGTGTCGCATCGCGTAGTGGATCCACTCGTTGACGCGCTCCGGCGACGCGCAGTCGGCTCGCTTCATGCGGATCACCAGAGATGCCACGTCGGCGTCGCCGCGTTGAGCGAACACCCAGTCCACAAAGCCTGCGAAGCGGCATGGCGCGGCGGCGCATGCCACCTCGGTCTCCAGGAGCGCGAGGCGTCTGGCGTGGATCCAGACGCGCCGCCATCGCCGGGCGAGCACGGCCGTGCGTGCGGCGGCGTTCGCGTCGGGCAGGAAGCCCAGGATGACGTGCAGCAAATCGTCGGGGAGGGCGCTGATCCGGTCGACATCGCCGGCTGCTTCCATGGGGAGAGATCCGGCCACGGGGTTTGTTTCGGTGTGTGTACATATTTGCATATTTGTCGGTTGTTTATATTTGGAGTCCTTTCAAAACCGGCTGAAGGAAAGAGTCCTGACTCCTGGCTTTATACGAGACGAGTCTAATTGCACATGGTCCGCCGGCGAGCAACCACACCTCGTTGGCTGCAATGCAAACATGAGCGGTCCCCCCCAAAAAAAAAGTGCAATTAAGATCAGCTGAATAATAAGGGTGACTGCGTGGGATCAAGAATCAAAGTTGAAGGGATTGAGCTCTGCAGTTTGGGGATTTTTCAGTTTTCAAATCGTGTGGTGTGGTTTGGCGGTGGTTGCATATATAGCTGGGGTGAGGATCCTCTACTGTAGCGTTGTTACTGTACGTGTGCAGTAACACCTACAATTTGCTGTCTAAGCTCTATTTAATGCATATTCCTTTAACGCTTAGTCATCAAAACAAGTTGGTTAATGGAACATCTCCATCCTCTTATGCTACCGAGTGAGTCTGAGTGAAATTTGCTTGAAGCGACTTTGTGAGCTCGTGGTATTTTATAAGCTAATAAGCATAATATTCAGGCAGGTTCCTCTAAAAAAATATTCAGACAATCAGGCTTATTAGCTAACATATCGAGGGACAAGATTAAGGACTAAGAAAAAAATTAGAGCCTTTAATATATTGAATGTGCTTTCCAATTAGACGCAAGAAATGGAGTTTAGATGGCATCAGTAGAGGAGCCTCGCCCATATAGCTGGGCCTACCAGTTGGCGTGAAGGGTGAGTCTAAACCCTTAAAGAACCAGTTGGAAGAATAATCATTTTCACCCTGCCATCTTATCTACCCTGCCATCTAAACCGTCCTGCCATATCGTGGGCTCAAAATCCAACGCACCGAATCATTCCACTCTATCCCGAGCGTAACGCCCCCCTCCCTTTCCCTCAACTCTACGTTAATTTTTGGAAGTGTTGCATCACCGTAACGCTGAAAAAAATGTTTTTTCTCACCCATTTGTGCACCCACCCGTAGCCTCATAATGGTCTGGTTTTCATTTCTTTCCAAAATGGCATGACTTGCCATGCTATGACGCTGGGAGATATTTTCTCCGTAGCAAGTGCTTGGAAATAAAAATTAACCTTGCCATTTTCTTTAGAAAGTTTTCTTCCCTGATACAATCTTTAGAAAGTTTTCTTCCCTGATTCTTTCCTAAAGAACAGAGGCATGGGAGTTCTTCCCTGATGAGCAAAGGTACGGGAGCCGTTTGAAGTTTTCAAGGGATCGGCGTCGGTGCAGGGACGGCAACTGCAATGCCGTCGTCGCGCCCGTCTATATCGTCTTCCCATCGGCGCCCATCTACGTCCAACACTACCGGGGAACGGGATCGGATCAGCCACGGCCACCGCGTCAAGCAGAGGTACGCTGCTCCGACGGTGCAAGGCCTCAATGTTCCAAACAATCGTCAACAGTTCCGGCGCAAGGACGCAAAGCTCCTCTCGCAAGGTCAGCGCAACCTCATCCCGCTACGGCGGCGCCCCTGTCTGCCTTCCTTCTATTCTCACGCCGGATTTCTCTTTTCCCAGCTCCGTTGCGGGTAAGTAATTCACAAGGTTCAATCCAGATCATGATCCACCTATCAATCGTTGGCCACCTCCTCCCGCGATTCCTTCTCTGATCCAAGTCTTGTTTTTGGTTGCAGCTGACTAGGAAGGAAGGAGGACGCAACCATGGCAGGGAGAGCCAACATCCCGACCAGCAGCTCCGCCTTCATCGCCATCATCGCCGACGAGGTACCAGTTGCCGTCTTGCTTTTGCCTGGCACTTCCTAGATCCAATAATTGCTCCAGAGGTAGGGATACTGATGTTGATGAAGAACCGTATTAGGCAGGCCTGAGCCCTAGGAGAATTCTTGCAGTTTCTCTCATGCATTACAAAATTTGTTAAATAGGTTGTTGTTGGTCTGGCGAGCACTGGACATGTATTGCTGACACTACCGATAGCAAGTAGGCTGGTTTCTTTTAGTTTATTCGGACTGCTATCAGAAGAAGCAATGTTCATTATCTTACTAACAACCGAATACTTGTCACTGAAAAATATGACGAAACAAGGTGATTGTGATAATGCCGTGCTCACAGCACCAGGATGACCTTATTATGTGGCATTGTCACTAGCAGGACTCATCTATCTGTTTCTTGTTTTAATCTGAAAGTGTCCTACGATGACGTGCTTGCTATTTCTACTTCCCATGAAACATCTTCTTTTACATTGCACTGCTGCCACATGACCTGCGATACTTATTTTTTGTACTGAAGTGTTTGAAAACAAACTTTGTATGCTTTGATTATAGTTGTAGCTCTATAATATTCGCTTACTCAATCTGAAAGTAATTGACATGCTCTGCTCATATGACTGTTCTTGTGTTTGGCCCTTCGGTAAATAATATCTCAAAAATTGATGCACAATGTACCTGGAACAAATATTTCAAAAAAATTGATTCTACCTTGACATGTTTCACACTTGATATTAGCAATTAGCTGGACGTCAGAAAAAATAGACTGTTATGTGTTGAATTTTAGAAAAGGAAATTATATAGGTTCAAAAAAAAGGATATCAAGTAGACGAAATTCAATCTATTTCAGAAAAAATAGACTGAATTTTAGAAAAGAAAATTATGTAGGTTCAAAAAAAAGGAAAGGAAATTATGTGTTGAAGAAGAGATAGACTACGAGAAAGGAAGTTTAGATGGAGCAAAAGAAATAGACTACAAGAAATGAATAATATATTTTTTCTTATTGTTCGGGTGATATATAAATTTTATTATCCAACTATAATATGTTATTGGCTAAATTGTAAATATCATTCTATGTTTTTTAGACACGTGCGTGGCGCACGTGCATTTGTACTAGTATGAGGAAGGGACAAACCGCCATTCACTACCAACAGTGATTCTATTCTATATATATTTGACGATAATATGCTACCATGTTGGCTCTAAAATGTTAGAAATTTCCACGTTAATCTAAACTAATAAAGCACGAGTTACCTACATATTGTTGGCGTACCTAAATATTGTGTACCCAACCTCTAATCCACCCTTGATTGCTATCTTGATCAATATCTCTACTGTTGGATTTAAAGAAAGGTGGGGCCATTACAGGAATGCGACACCTTGCGACACAATTACAACAGAGAAAGTTTAACATTTGAGGGTTAAAAAAATGTTTTTTTCACCGGGCGCAACTCTACCCTCCCGCAACACCCGCCCCAGCCGAATCATGGGTTTACTATTGCGTGGCCTTTCCTTTCCATCCGTGACAAGATCTCTCTCCTGAGAAATCTTGCTTTCCTTTTCTCACGATCTACACTCCAAAGTTTCCTACGAAAAGAAATTTCAAACACGCCAGACGCGCTCTCTCCTGGAAAATCTCCCTTTCCTTTTTCTCACGATCCACTCCAAAGTTTCCCTCTCGCGATCGCTTCTCCCTAGCTCCCAGCGCCAGCGGTGGAGGTCCACACTGGACGGGGGTCTCCATCGCCGTCTATACCTGACCATGCCGGCGACACCTGACCAGTAAGACCATTCATGACCATCCCTGAGGCATCGTCGCGTCGCCGGCGATCCCTGGTCATCAACCCCTCTGATTATTGTCGCCTTTGATTATTTTGGTTATCAAGGTCCCCGGCGATCGACCTCTTAGTGGTCTCTGATCCTCAATGCCTTGACCCCTGCTCATCGACGTAATCATCTCCGGTTTGGAGGCGCACGGTTTTATCTCCCTAATTTCCCTTCATCCGTTGTTTGGTTCCCAATTTTCATGATGGTTTCAATTTTAGGTGAATTTTGGGGTTAAGATGGCCTCGGATACTCCCCTATGTGATCTCACGAACGTTATTCCAGATAGTGAGTAATCAATTTCAATTTGTCGACAATATTTCAATTATACTCTGTATCTAATTCTGTTTTACTCATCAAAGAAATCTTTTTTTACTCATCAAAGTAATCAGATAGTGCGTAATCAATTTGGCGACAAGAATTCAGTTGTATTCTGTATCTGATTCAGTTTTACTCTTACGCGCAATCCAAAATTGTTTTGAAGGTGATGACGATGTTGATCTGATGCCAAGGGCACGCTCTCTGAACAGACGACGATGATGATCTGATGATCTGTGCCTGCTCCAGCTGATCGAGGATCTGCGTCGAGCCGCCAACCCTACCTACTCCTCTTCTCCTTGATCAGATGACGATTGGCGAAGTACGACCACGAAGACGATCTGCACCTACTCCTGGTCGAGGATCTGCGTCGACGACGATTGTGCGATCCTATCTGCCTCCTCCTGTCCTTGATCAGGACGACAATTTGCGCTGACGATCTGCGCAACGCCAACCATCGGGGCGACGACGGCGATCTGTGCGACGACGATTGGTGGGACTGAAGAAGGCTTCGGTGGCTGGCTCCTCCCTCATCCCCAGTCCCAGCCTACAGGCGGGGAAGATGGTCAAGATGGTCGATCTGGTTTTGATTTCTCCCCCATTTGTTTTTAATTTTTAGTGTACTGGAATTCTTGAACTGAGGTAATATGGTTTGGTTTGCTGGCACAGATGTTCACAGCAAGGACCCTCACTGGCCTCAGTGACTCCGTGGCGCATAAGCTCTCCGGGTACCACCAGAAGAAAGATTGAGGAGCGCCGTCTCCTGCTCAAGATGGTGGGAGGACAATTCATACTAGGATATGTGAATTCAGAAGAAATATGTATATCTTGCAGAGTTCAATTCATTTACTTTCAGCTCGTCCAGTAAATTTCGGCAATTTATGACTGCCACATACTGGAGTAGTATACATAACTTTTGTTGGATAGTATATATTTTATTTACTTTTTGTTGTTGAGTGCAGACATGAATATCAACTTGAAGGGACTAATCAGAAAGCCGTCCATATGAACTGACAATATGTACAGGTTAGTGTTTTTTTTTCTTTTTGCCAATTGCCATGTTTGATTTTCATTGCTTTTAAAGATGGTTCTCATTAATTCTGTTCAGTGATACAGAGCATATCGTCATTAAAAAAAGTAATGATCTTGTAATAGTAGAATGGATTCAGCAAGAAAAATGGTTGATACTTAGAAGTATGCAGTGAATGGAATGATCTTGTAATAGTAGAATGAAATGATCATCCAATAGTGTCAGATTTTTTTTGAATTACGAAGCTGCAGCTAGCTGGTACATGTGGTAATCACCAAAAATGTAGCTTGTTGTATGCAAATCTTGTTGCATGCCTACTTGAGTTGAGAGGTGTTAGACATGTGGTAGCAGATAAATTCAGTGGGTGAGTGAATTGAATGTGATTCCATATTCACCATGTGTTTGAATTTATATTGACTCTTGAAGGTTTAAAAGTCTATCGTAGGTGTGTCAATTCAAAGAGCTGAAATACCTTGTATGCTTAAAGAAATTCTTTTTAATGGAATGCCATGCCATGCAATCTTATACCCTGAGTGCTTGGATTAATATCCAAATATTTTTCAACCTGCAGAAAGCATTGGTTCTGAATACAACTATAACACTATGTTGTTTAAGAGAATCTTCATAATTCATATATTCCCATGCCATTTCTTAGTGCTTGGATCGATATCCATGATTTCCACATGTTGAAAAATCTTTGGTTCTGAATACAACTACTATTTTACAATCGTAAGGTTGTGCATAAGAGGTCGAAGATTATTTCCTTCTTTTTCATGTATATTTAAGAAATTTGGATGAAAAGGTCCAACGATATTCCAGATTTGGCAGCCATAGGTTGAAATCTTGTGGCTCTCATGTAAAATATGTTTATAAGGTTATCTCTATCATGTCGTACCAGATTCTCACTTTGAAGTTGCACTTAGTCACTACCTAACTCATTTTTGTTTTTGTTTTTATGAGCAAGGCTTGTATGTGCAAATGTCAACGGCCCAAGGATTTGTATGTGGCAGTCATGGTGATGAGAACTCTAATATATTTAACTGAGACAGGTAACTATGTGTTAAATTTGTAGCATGCTATGATTTGGGGCGTTTTACAACTGGTTAAGAGTTTTTTTTCTGTAGGGTAATTTTCATGGCTTGTGGATGTCAGATTACTGGCATCAGTGAAGAGGGTACATGACGAGTTTATATTCACATGTTGTGTAGATTTTTATATTGTTATCAAACAGTATCATATATAAATTGATAGTCACTTCAAAGGAATTATATTTTGTAGGACAAAGGACAGGAGGGCACTCCTTAGAGCCTGTAACAACGTAAATTACTTTTTTATCTTTCTTTCCATTTTCCACTGTATCAATATTTCCATTTATATTATTTCCATTTGTACTCCTTATATTCTGGTTTGGTGGTATTGCAAAGGTGTCAATAAAAAGTTATGGCCCAGCTATTTTACATGCACATGAAAATAGAGACTTAATAACTCTAATTTCCTTATTCTATTTGCAGTAACCTGTTTTTGCAGGCTCTATAATTTCCCCCCTATTTTTGACATGAAACAGTCTATATGAAATTATTGTATGTTTCTTTACAGTACTGGATGTATACTTCAGTTCATTATAAGGCATATATGCAAATGACCACAATTATGATTGAAAGTTTATATCACAACAGTTGGTTACGAATTTTTCGAGTAATAACCTGGAAGCATTATTGTTAGCTAATGTGATATAGATTGGCTGAATGTGACCTCACCTAGAGTAATTGAACTCTATAATAATATTCAATTACTCAAAGTTTTTTTAACACGATATCACAAGAGTACAACTTTATTGGTCGAGACTGAAAGCACAAGTAGATAGCTAAGCATCATGTATCCTGAAAATAATCTCAGATAACATAAGGTGCCCTGTGGCTTGCATTTTAGTTGCAGTTTCATACAAGTAGCTTGCATTTCAGAGTTACATCATTTAAACCATTGCTGGTGGTGGACTGGAAAATGGGAAGTTACATAATCTGACTGGAAACTTAAATAATTTAACTGGAGTCTGTAAATAATATACAAAGGATACATCACATGCCCATTGTTGACTATAGGTGAGATCCAGTTCTCTCTCTTTTCTGAATAAGGATTCCATCACTAATGAATTCGAACTTCCCTATTTTCTGCAAGATGCACAGTATATTCACTCTTTTTGTGCTAAATATGTTGATTTTATTTGGTTCTAGCTTGTTGGCTTGTTGATACTAATTGACCGTTCTAATTTGGGATGAACTATTGCCATCATTTTACTTCAGATTTTGCATATGCTATTCCTTTCAACTTTTTCTTTGCAAGGATATTCCATTCAATTGATTATCGTTTGAAACATTTCCAGTGCATGCTGTTATTTAAATTATCAAATGATATGGCGGGGTGACATGGTTACAGAGTAGGTTTTTTTAAAGCTGTTTGTTGGTAAGGTAAGGCAGTTCCCTCCGCTTTGACGTGCAGCCATGCTAGAGCTTGAGAGGAAATATGATAAATGGCGAAGCAGGAAGAAAATGAAGGAGTGAACATCAAGTATAATATGCCTCAATGAGCATGAGTCCACCAGGTTCACAGTCAACCGATATGTTTGCAACTCCACCGTTTCATTTTGCAAAGCTTTGTGTGACTTGAGGTCTCGAACGATATATTTCCTGCAGGCTATGCCAAGCACCAAAACCTTCTAAAGTTTCATATTGTGCAGTTTGATTACTGTGTGTATAAGTGAATCATATTGTTTTGATTACTTGTTGCTTGCCCGCGTGTTTCGAAGGAACTTTTTGAGATGGCGGATGTGTGATGCTGATGCATTAGGTGTTGATGTCGATAGTAGTGCCTTTTGATTAACTGGATTTCTCCTGGAATGGCTGATTTGTTAAGCTAAAATTTTTGAGGATCAAGGTAATTACATCACTGCATTAAACCTGCAATAAAAGTGTTATCTTGCTTGCCCGGTTGAGGTAATATTGTTTGTGGTCAAAAGGTAAACTGCGTCATACACCATTGCTTTCTTTTCCCCCTGTTGCTTTTTATTCTTGATCAGGGAAAACATGTTCATGTTGCTGATTTAGAGTTTACGTAGATAACTTAGCTAAGTAATTTAGTTGACTACAAACAATTTGGTCATAAATGTTGTTCTGGTCATCATGATTTGTTTTTTACAATATAAAATACTTTTTTGCTCTGCTAACTCCATTTCAAACACACTGATGGTGGGTTATTCTACTTGTTAAATTTCTAATTGAGTAAATTAACTGGATGCGTGGTATATACTTTCTGAAGATGAATTTTTTTTTTTTTGAAGTAATCTGGAGATGAATCCGTGCCTGAAGAAAGAGCTCATGTTATCAAAGCTTCTTCTGACTTGTTTCAGTAGAGGAACAGTCTCGGAAGTTTTTTTGTTGTTGAAATTTTGGTGTTCCTGATATAGTTCAACCAATTCATATGTCAAAAAGCTGATAGTTTGCACCCTTTTATCAGTTGTTTAGTGGTCAGAGGTGTCAAAATCATGAGGTGGCTGCCATATGGCTGCAGCCCTATGTTGCTTCAGTTTTAATGATTTTTTATAGCTTGCAGAAGCAGCGTCAAATATACTTGTAACTGCAATTACTCATTTATTCATGTGTATGAATATTCAAGGTTTATGCTGATTCCTTCTACATTCCAAAGTTGAATACACTGATTCAACTGTCATGTGATATGATTCAATGTTAATATTTTCAGTAGAGGTCATTAGCGCACCGCCTTTAGGTTGCATTCATTTGAAAATGATGTTCATATGCAGGACTTGTCACTCCATTTGTCGAAAAACATGTTACCAGCTTGCAAATTATTCAAATGGATTGAGAAGTATACTCAATCTACAGGTGCATAAGGTTGCAATATGTCAAAAATGAGGTTAGTTTGGTCGTTTTTACAATTTAGTTAATATTATGATTAGCTAAAATGTTAGTTCATAGCCAATTTTGTAAAGTGACATGTAGATGTGTAGCTGATGTAGAGGAGATAAAAAAAAACCTATCCTTTTTGTGATTCTCTGTATGCAGCTTTTTTGTGAACTTGTTAGCATGAATTGGTCTGTCAGATGTATGTCTCCTGATTTCCTATCAAGATTTTCCTAATCACTAATTTATCTTTTGAACCCCAACTGATTCCTGCTAATTTCGTTCATATTTATCTTAGTTTCTCTTTGTTCCCCAATTTTGGATTTGTCACATGACAACAGGAGAGGTCATTGTTGTATATCCTTGTATTGTTTTACTCATTCTTTGTTGTGGTAAACAGTTATCAGTAGGAGCGTGTTCAAGCAAGGATGGTAAACATGATGGCTCACCATAGACCATGACTGTTAAATTTCTATATCTCTGTTTGCAATATTCCCTTCCCATATGGATGCAGATATTGTATACATCTTCATAATAGCTAGCTAATGAATTAGTAATTACCATGTTGCTAAAGAATAAATAACCAAGATGTCTTCTTCTCTAAACCACCATGTTTCCTATAAACTTGGAGTAGCACAAGGAGACGCAGTTACAAACTGTAGTATGGCTAATTCTTGCAAGAATGGTGAGTATTTTTCTGCCTTAGTTGATTGATGAGTTCACTTCATTTGCTTTAGTGGGGAAAGATACAAGTGCAAGCATCATATTCAGTTATGTGACTATGACTATATATGCTTCCATTTTACTGCTGGGTACTAGATCACATCTGGCTCGATTTCATTTTGGCTTTGTGAAATGATTTCCTATTGCATTAGCTGATAGTTAATATTTAGTCATCATTAAACCTTATAGTAGGGTTTTGTTTCCTTTATACTCCCTGTTTTGGAAATTAAGCCTGACATTGGCTATTTTTGGGATTCACATGTCAATGCTTAAAAATTGAAGTTAACAAATAAGATTGGTTAGCTGTTTCCATGGTTTTACACTGAAGTAAAAATCCATCATGTGCTCCATGTGTCAAGATAATATCCATGTTGGTAAAACAAAACTGCAGCCTTCAGTCGGTGCCAACGGTGATGAGCTTTATGAGGCTATTTTGATTCTGTACTTGACGCTTAAACAATTTTGTAGCATCTGTATGGCTTGCCGTCCATTGTACGAAAATCTCAAGCTTTTCTTTTTTGGATTCTGTTGCAGAAAGACCAAGTTTCTGAATTGCTACTAGAAGGAAGCAGGAGATGCACTGGGTAACCAAGGAGTTTGGTGAACTGGCAAAAACTATGACTGAATTTGCTCTCCAGCGAAAGTTTTTTTTTTTGAATTATTTTCTCTGTGAAAGCTTTCGGATATACACTGAGTTGGTAGATAAAATATAATGCCAAAAAAGAATTTCATTTTTATGGCAATATCAGAAAATTTTATTTTCCACCATCTGAGCATTGAATTGTGTGGTAAGGCATTTTGCTTTGTCTACTTTACATTTTATTTCATGTCGGATTGAGTTCCTCGTGTGACTATCATTTGTCAAAGTAACGCTTTACTGGGTAGAGGGATTCATTTATATTTCCGGTTGTTCTAGAAAAAACTAAACTTTATCGAGTTACAGTTTCAGAACAGATCTCATACAAAATTCACTCTGATTCGTCTGTTTTATTGTTCAGAAATTACCTTGGTAATGTTGATTCTTTGCTTAGCTCATTTGTTTTCCACTAATTTTCTGCCAAAATCATCCCGCAGTAGTATCTTGTAGAAAGAATTGAATTTTATGTGAAAGTTTCCTAGAAGTCTACTATGTGGCGGTGGTCATGGGGAGGCAGGAGGGCGGTGGGGAGGGTCAGAGGGCAGGCAGGAGGGCGGCAGGTATGTCGAAAGGCAGGCGGGCAGGAAGATGACCATGATGATGACTTTAATTGCGATAATGATGACAGGAATTTGTTTGAAGTTCCAGATGACAAGAAGCAATACAGTCTCTTTTTTTTTTTTCTTGCCTCAGGCCGCCGGTCAAGCTTGGGATAACAGCTTCACACCGAGTCAGTGGGGTGTCTGGGTTTCCTTAGGTTGCAAGCTGGCATGGTGACTATTCAGCACACTGCAGTTCCTGTTCTAGCTTGATTGCCTAATTACAAAGTGTTTTTTTCCCTGAAAGAACTATGCTCTTTTGGAGATACTTGAAAATTATTACACCAACTGAAAGTTGGTGAGAAAAAGGAACCAATTACAAGTTTTTTTCTCCTTTGACTTCAAGCAATATCTTTTTCGGTAGTACTGATTTCCACAGGGTAAAGCTTTATGTTGGAGCTACTGTTCCACTTCTGAGCCAATGTGTGTGCCCTATTTATGCATATCTGAAACTTGTTCTGAGTATACTAAGATGATATATATGGTGATTTTTGTAGATGAGAAAAACCTGGAGAGTCGTTGGGCTAGCATAAGCTCAAGAACAAAAACATTATGTATTTTTGTACTCCCTCTGGTTTTAAATTGTTGACACCGTTGACTTTTTGAGTTACGTTTGACCGTTTTGTCTTATTCAAAATATTAACTTAAATATGCAAAATTATAAGTTTAGTGATGAAACTTATCATAACAAAATCTATGATAATTCTTAAAATATTTTGAATAAGACGTGGGGTCAAATGTAGCTAAAAAATAGTCAAACGCCAACAATTTAAAACTGAATAGAGTATACTTTTACAATCTGGTTATCCAGAGAAAGAAAAAGAAACGGAGTTAAGTTCTCGGTTCCACGTGCTGAGAGGAAGGGAAACCATAACACCTCACCAAAGTTAGTTGAAGGCATAGAAAAGTGACATAGAAGAAATGAAGTGCCTAAATCTGGCAAATATGTGTTGGATGAAAGGGTTCGTTGTGTTCCATTTTATGCATGGATGCAGGTTATCTTCCATGTAATACCATGGAAGTCCTCCATCACCTATTTTGGAAATAATATCAACCGATATGTAATTGCTCTTTCAATGGGATGCAATACCCGATAACTAATATTCTATACTTACAACTACATTATCATCACAAATAAATTATGTAACCCTTTACATGATATAAATAATGTCTAAATTTGTTCCTATGAACAATATATTGCATTGTATTTTTGTTTGAACCATATTACAATCTTTACTCTCCTTCCGGTGATATCATGTTGAAAAGTTTTAGTACGTGCGACAACACGTACATAATAACTAGTATGAAAAAAATAAAAAGAGAAAATTACCCACCAGTGTTATTATGAAAGATTAGTCACAAAATCCCTTAAAAAGATTTATAAAATAGATAAATTAGAAATAATAAAAATAGCTAAAAATACCCCTCAAACATTTTTCTAAATTACCCACCATGCCATTATGAGTGAAAAAATAGGAAAAATTCATAATAATGCAAAATAACCAAAAAAAATACCCTTCACACCTCTTTCTAAATAGTTGAGTGTCCGTGCGTTGCTACGGGAGCTACAAATTGAATAAAAATACAAATAATATGTATATAACAAACAAAAATGAATGGCAAACATTTTCTAGAACAAAACTCTTAATTTGTCAACAAAACTGAGAGAGGTAACTCCGTGTACAAATATGTCATATAAGAACTTCCAAACCTCGTAGCATGGTCCTTAGAAGCCATAAATCAATGAAGACCAACCTCATGAAACGGAAGCTTCATTGTGCCTTGCATACATATAGGAGATGACACAACAATATTCCTTGGAAAAAGTTTCAGCCTAGACATGCTCTTTGGTTGGCAGGGGTAAATATTTGCAAATTGTGTACATTTGTTTTATGCCACACTTTTCATTCTTGCACAATAACCTATTACTATAAATGGCATAAACTTGAGTTCCAGCCAAATAATCACTGAAACTAACAGATACATGCCGAATAGCTATGAAACGATGCCCAACCAAACTCGAAGGAAACATCTCAAAACCAAAATGCACCCAAATCAATGGTCATCACATTAAATTTTCATTTTTGAGAGAATAATACATGTCGAGGTTTTAGGCCTCGATGTTATTTTTATGGGTGCCTTAGGATCAAGAACACGATGGTAACACAAGACGCCAAGATTTATCCTGGTTCGGGCCTAGGGTTGGTATGGTATTGATCAGAGAGTTTTTCTGTAGGATCCCTAGCCGCCTTATATAGCCGGGGGTCTAGGGTTACATGGAGTCTAACCTAGTTGGTTACATCATAGATTGCCTTGTGTACAAGTCCGACTAAGTTTATTGTGGGCCGAGTGGCCCAACCGACCTCGAGTCTGCTGGGCCACCCGGGCTTAATTGAAGCCATCCAACTATCCATATCTGAAGTACTAGGCCTTGTTGATTCTTGAGGATACCCGGGGTCTCATTGCTTCGACAGTAGCCTCCGAGTTCTTTTGATTGATCTTGAAGACCTCCGACTAGTTTGAACTCCAGATACATCATTTCTCAGCCTAGGCTGGTCAATAAAAAAGAACTCCAAAGAGTAACAGTTACCGAAATAACCAATATCAGAAGAAGAAGACTGAAACCTGGGAATACCAAGATCAGCAAGGCCTTGAATTAGGCACAAAACATAAAGGACATCCAATGCTGACTGACGCCAGAATCATTGCTGGGCTCCAAGGAGCATGCCCTACCTGTCAACATGCGTTGAACCTCGAGTTGACAAGACTGATTAACAGTAGGCAATTGACATGATTTTTTTTTTAAAAAATACACACCTATAAGGTGGAGTCCCCCGAGCTTCTACAAAATTCATAGAATTATGTAGCAGCTCTAAAGAAGCCTAGCATAAAAGTCAGAAACTCTTAGCCGAGTTAAAGTGGGACTCCAGAAGAGTTGGTGGAACTCCCCAAATCTAGTGCACTACGGCTGTTAAACCAAAAATGAGTTACGAGTCTCAGACGGAGTGTTTGCCCCGCCCACGAACCTAAGCCCATCCAGCAACTTGTGCCCAGGATGATAACAGCTCGTAAGTTTGAAGAAACATGCCTTACTGTTCACTGCGGTTCATAAAACCGACACAAAAAGTAAGTTCAATTCTAGGATTAACCCCCCGTGGGTCTAGCTCGGTTGAGCCGAAACGCCTTCAAAAAAGGATCACGATAGTGAATCCTTACGGATTAGCCCCCAAGTTTGTGGAGAATTGAAACAATTGTTCACAAACTTCGAAGACCTTATCTCTGTCTTCAGCAACCATCATGTATTACTCCTCCGAGTCAAAACTCAATAGGGTGCACGACTAGTGCATCATATGGATGTAGCCCCCGAGTCTGTGAAGAAGTTGAAAAATTGTTCACAGACTCCCAAAGAAGCATTGCCGAGTGATTTTCGTCTTTAATCCTTAAAACCAAGTCATATCAACCAAAAACACTTGAAGCCAAAAACTGTTGTCTTCATCTGGGTCACAAGTTTACTGTTTTGCCTGAACCACTGCCCTACCATGCTGCTGTCGAGCCCCCAGGCTTTTCAGCAAAAGTAAAGGCACCATCAATGATTTGTCCTTCATCCTTATCTTCATCTTCCTCTTCTTTAAATCTGCTGGCTGCTCCAGCAGCCCCCAAGCCTCATCATCCACTCTTCAGTATGGAAAACCAGAAAAACAAGAGAACTTCAAAGAAAAGCTCATCCAGTTCTTCTCACTTTTCAACCAACAATCCACCACCTCTTGCTCCTGAGTTGCCTCCTGTGCAGGACCTAGCCATTATTGAAGCTGCTCTTGAAGTTCCTGCCCTTGATGTTGTTCTTCCTCCTCATGAGCTAACTGACCCAGCTCTGCCCGAGTTCATTGACATTTCCTCTGATGATGAAGCTGCTGGTCACTCTCGTCGTCGTTATCTTCCCAATGGCAACCCTCCATGGCAATCCGTGAACAAGGGAATTGCTAGCAGGACCAGAAGCAAGTCTCACAAAAAGTAGATGTAAACTTGCTTCCATGGAGTCTTCTGTTGTAGTTGATTTCTTCATGTGTGTGTAATGTCCCCTTGTGCCGGTGTCTTTTTCATCATCATTGCAGGTTGTAATGTCTTGTTGTATTGTCTCTGTTCATTGAATAAAGAGACTCCAAGCTTCTTGTGTTGAATGCCCCAGTCCTTTGAGTCGCAAAGAACCTCAGAAATCAGTGAACCGACTGATTCAGGTGTAGGTTACATGATAACCAAGTGTGAATTTTCCTTATTTAACTAACTGGTTGCAACGGTTAGTAAATCTCAATTGTCCAGAGAACAACTGACAAATCTGACCCGTTCGACCAATCCTTCCCGCCTATTAAACCAAAGCGATCCTTCGTCTTCCTCCGCCAGATCTGAGCAATTGCCATTTCCTTTCTCTTCCGCCAAACCTAACTCTGCCTCCACCATTTCGTCATCAAATCGCCACCAAACCAATCGCTCAGACACGCCAATCTTCTTCACCACCCATCCACCATGCCTCGCGCCCCAAAACAGCCCGCGCGCCGCAAGCAAACGGCCGCTGCGTCAACCACCGACGGCAAGGAATCGCCCTGTTCCGAGATGACCGAGGAGAGATGCCAGGCGCTCACCAATGCGGGTTTTCTTCCTGAGCGCGAGGTCATTGGCTGGAGACCTGCCGCTGGAGAACACTCGACGACACCCGCCGTCGACGAGATCATCGTCTTCGAGTCCTTCTTCAAACGAGGGTTAGGGTTTCCCACTCACCCCTTCTTCCGTGGAATCCTCAATTTTTATGGGTTTGAACTGCACCACCTCAATCCCAATTCCATTTTGCACATTGCTTGCTTTATCACCCTCTGCGAAGTCTTCTTGGGCATTCACCCCCACTTCAATCTCTTCCGCCGCCTTTTCATGCTCAAAGCTCACCCAAAGATCAGCAATCCGGCCATCATTGGGGGTGCTGGCTTCCAATTGCGCAATTGGGACATCTATTTCATTTTTCCCTTCTACACCACTCTGAAAGGCTGGCATTCAGGGTGGTTTTCTGTGAAGAATTTCCCTCCTGCTCTCTCTGCTTTCAAAGATGGCCCTCCCATCCCGAGGGAAAACTGGAGGAAACCTCTAACTGCTGCAGAGAAGCTCCAAGTGGATGATCTGCTAAGTCTGATCAATGATTTGAAGACCAATGAGGAGCATGGCTCACTCGCCGGCCCCATGTTGGCCGTGTCTTTCTGCTCCAGGAAATTTCAACCTCTGAAACAGAGGGAAAATCCTGCTTGGAAGTGGTTAGGTCAGGATGATCCGAGCACTGAAGACATCAAAGGAAATACTGACGAAATCATAGAGAACCGAGTGAAAGATTTCTTCATGGCAGGGTCTGAAATTAATCACCCTGTCATTGTTGGTTATCATGATTCCAATCCTCCTCCTGCAGTGAGTATCTTGCGTAACTCTTAGATATTATATATCTACTGACTCATGTCTCATTTTGCAGGCAAGGGTAGCTCTGTTTCGCTCTGATGGACCAAGCAAGCCTGTCTATGCCGTCATCCCTCCTCCTAAAAAGAGAGCTGGTGACATACTGGATTTCAGGTCAGTAGACAGAGACATCGATGCTGCCATCCCGAGTGAAGATGAAGACGAGGACACACGAGTCCCTCAGCTTGACGCTGGTGCCGATGCTTCTACTCCTTCACCACCAGCTGGCCCTCCTCCACGTAAGAAGATGAAGAAAGACCAAAGGAGGCCTTCTGCTGTGCACATGAACACAAATACAAGAGAAGCCAGGTCATCTAAGGGATTGGTAGTGTGTGACTCTCGGAGAGCCACTATCTCTGTTAGTCCCCCTCCAGCCCCGAGTGGTTCTCCTGCCAGACGAGTCACTAGGCAAGCCACTCGGGAAGTCATCAATATTGAAGATGAATCTCCTGAAGCCGACGTTGAAGAGAGTCCTTTAAAAAGGAGAGCTCGAGCATCAAGCAGCACAGCTGCTCCACGCCCAAGAACACTGGAGGACCGACTGAACATAGTTGTCTCCACTCTGTAAGTCAATATCATTGACCTCTTGAATTAGATTCAAGGTTTACTACAATCATCTAACAATCTTCATTGATTTTGCAGGCGCCCCATTCTTGACATCAGCTCTATTAAGAGAGCTCCTGAGACTAACCCCTCTGAAACTATCCCAGAAAGGACCAGGGAGCTTGAAGAAGATGTTGTTGAAGATCTTGGAGGTGGTCTTGATGATAGTATACCAGAGGGCAGGCCACCAACTCCTCCAAGAGAAACCAGTCCTGCTAAATTGTCCACTCCTCCAGCTGCCGACCTCCCTGAAGCTGAAGAACATAATGAAGACATCAATGAGGCTGAGGCTGAGGTAGAAACCGGAGCCCCCGAGACTAGTCATGAGAGGCCTAAGGAACATATCTCCACGACAGACGCTGGCGACAACTCGGCCGAGTTAGAATTCTCAACAGCCACCTGTGGGTTGTCCTCCGACTGTGGAGACAGACTCCCAAGTCATTGAGGAAGAAGCCATGGTAATCTCAGCCGAAGCTGACCTTACTCCCCCAATCACCTCTCTTGAGTCGGAGACTCGTGAACCAGAGAGTTCTTCATCTCATGCTCAGCCCTCCTCTGAACTGCAAAAGTTGCTAGTTGGCTGGGGTGAAGACACTCGGAGGCAAAGAGAAACCGAGTCTATCAATCAGACTTCATTTTATCATCATCATGGAGGTTTGCTGGTGTCCTTTCAGGTTGGTGTTTTGACTGTTTCAGACTTCCCCTTTCATCTTTATAAGTCTATTGACTCTCTGCCAAATGCAGGAAATGGAGAAGAACCTGGCTGCTAAAGAGAAAATGCTCCTTGATTTGAAGCCTCACCTGGACAAACAATTGGCTATGGAACAACAAATTGCTGCACTGCAAGCCGAGTCCAGGGAGAAGGATGCTTTGATTCATAAACTGCAGTCGGCTGCAGCTTCTTTTTCAGGTAACAATTTCTAACTTTCAAAAAGTCTCAACATATTTGTTGGAATTGAATAGTCTGACATTTATACAGCTTGTATCCTCCCTTTAGATCATGAGCGCCTGAAAAGCAGGATTCGTACTCTGGAAGATCAATATGCCAAGGCTTCTCAATCATTGACTGAAAGAGACGAGCAACTCAAGAACTGCCAAACTGCACTTGAAGTAGCTCAGAAATAGATTGAGAGCCACACTGCAAAAGAAGATCAGTTCTACCAGGAGCTCAGCAAGGCTGTTGATGCAGAAACCGCCGCCACCAAGGTCGCCAAGGAAAAGACTCAGAGTGTGACAGCTGCCTTGGAGCAGATCTCCAACCTGAGAACTAAGTTCTCTAGAAAGAAGGCTCAGCTGAAGGAGAAGGAACAACTCATTGCTGGTCTTGAAGCTGCTTTGAAGGCTAAGGAGGAAGAGTTGTCGGCCAGCACCTTGGAGAAGACCACTCTGCTCCGCAACCATAAGAGTAAGTCACCTTACTGTATTTTGCCTCCTCAACCTTGTTTGTACTGACTTGCTTCTTTGAATGTTTTTACAGGAGAACTCGGCGAAATTCAGGACAGCTTGCTGGCACTTGAGTTGTGTGCTTACGAAGTGATTGACTACGTCTATCCTTCTGTTGAGCTCAAGGACAAGAAGTCTGCTGCTGAGCTGCTGGAGATGATGCCTGCCGTGCTCAAGAATCACTGCCAATTCGTTGCCAAGATGGTGTCCGGTGCGGTACTTGCCAAGGCAAAGTCTCACTACCCAGGACTTGAAGAATCCCGACTGCTCACCGGCTATGCCTGCGAACGGCCCGAGGCTTTGGCATTGATTGAAGAGGTGAAGACCACTGCTATTAAGCTGGTGGCTGACTTGAATGTTGACCCTTGACCGAGTTCAAATCACTCGGGTCATATCTGTAATTAGTGTGTAGGATAAAGTAGCAAGTGAAGTTGTAATGAAATATGCAAACTTGGATTAATTGCTTTTGTTGACTGAAGATCATGTCTTATGTGTATAATTTAATATTGTTTTCCTATTGCGTTAAGTTCACCTGAATCCACTAACTATTAACTCGGTTACGACTTAGCTTGACTCATTAACCTAGGGTGTTGGCAACACACGACATTGACCCGTCAGTGTTAGAGTGTGGGTGTCAGCCTGATATGAGCGTTCATAAACTCGGAAATATTCGGAGACTAACTAGCAAAATGAGTAAAACTCAAAATACCACACATAAGAGTAGGTTCTACAGTCCCCTGGCTCTGTGATTAGCAGAATATACTTATCACAGAGCAAAAAACATTGAACAAAAAGGCACAACACTTTATTGAGAGCAATCATGAAATAAGTGTACAAGAAAAACTTATGTATATAATCGGCGAAGCTGATTGATGTTCCAGGAATTCTGGAGGAGTCATCCATCTTGTCTTCTCAGTCGGTACGCCCCCGGCCGAGTGACTTCAGCCATTATGAATGGCCCTTCCCATATGGGAGACAGCTTGTGACGTCCTTCAGTGGTCTGGATCTTCCTCAAGATGAGATCTCCGACCGCGAAGGCCCGATCTTTGACGTTCCTCTGATGATACCTCCGCAGGGCCTGTTGATATTTCGCCGAGACTTCTCTTCATCATTGAACTCGACTCGGGGTGAACCATGGGATAGCTCCGTCGGTAGTACTGCTTCAGCACCGTACACCATGAAGAACAGTGTCTGTCCAATTGAAGCACTAGGAGTCGTCCTGAGCGCCCAAAGAACCGACAGCAATTCGTCGATCCATCTGGATGCATACTTCTGCAGTTGGTCGAAGATTCTTGGTTTGATGCCTTGAAATATCATGCCATTTGCCCGCTCAACATGCCCGTTACTCTCTGGGTGAGATCTTGATGCATAACAACCTTAATGCCGACATCTTCACAGAATTCTTGGAACTCCGCCGCTTTAAAATTAGGGCCATTATCTGTGATGATCCGATTGGGTATTCCAAACCGGAAGACGACGTCTTTAACAAAGGTGACTGCTCGGGCTGCCGTGAGGTCTTTGATCGGTGTCGCCTCGATCCACTTTGTAAACTTGTCCACCATGACCAGGATATGAGTATACCCTCCTTTAGCTTTCTGAAATGGTCCTACCATGTCCAGCCCCCAGATTGCGAATGGCCATGAGAGGGGAATGGTTTGTAGCTCCTGAGCTGGTACATGAATCTGCCTTGCAAAGAACTGGCAGCCTGTACACGTCTTGATGATAGACTGCGCGTCTCGACTAGCTGTGGGCCAGAAGAAACCTTGTCGGTAGGCTTTAGCGACTAGAGTTCTTGAGGCCGCGTGATTTCCACAAGCTCCTGAGTAAATGTCCTGGAGTAAGGCCTTGCCCTCGGAAATTGGTATGCATCTCATGTGAATCTGAGATGCACTCTTCCGGTACAATGTATCCTTTAAGATAAAGTAACACTTGCTCTTTCTGGCGATCTGCTCCGCTTGCGCGGTGTCTTTTGGTAGTCGGTCGTGAACAAGCCATTCAGTTATAGGCTTCATCCAGTCTTCTTCACCAGCCGACTCTTCTAAGTCGATTTGCATCGCCTCTAGTTCTCCCTGTTGATCTTCTGCCGCAGCCGGAGGTCGGTTTGACGACTCGGCTTTCTCCTTCGTTACCGAGGGGTGATGCACAATTTGAAGGAAAGCCCCCGGCGGTACGGGACCTCGACTCGAGCCTCTATTGGCCAGTTCGTTGGCTTTAAGGTTGAATTCTCGTTGCACAAAAGTGCGCTCGAGTCCCTCGAAGTGAGCTTCCAGCTTGCGTACTTCCTGCAGATATGCTCGCATGGTTTCATCCACACAATCCCATTCTTTATTGATATGCTTTATAACCAACATAGAGTCGCCCTTCGCTTTAAGCTGTCGGACGCCAAGTGACTCGACGATCCTCAATCCATGAATGAGAGCTTCGTACTCAGCAGCATTGTTTGACGCCTTGAGGTGCAACTACAGGACATATGAGAGTTCATCCCCTTGAGGAGATATGAGGAGTACTTCTGCTCGCGCTCCAGTGAGTTGAAACGAGCCGTCAAAAAATAACGTCCATGACTCGGACGTCTCGGGTTTAACCGGTACTTGAGTCTCCATGTACTCGGCGACAAAGTTGGCGAGCGCCTTGGCCTTGATGGCTGTTTGAGGCTGGAAGGAGAGTTCATAGGCACTGAGTTCGATCGCCCACTTGGAGATCTTGCCTGTCGATTGCTTATTCTTGAGCACCTCTCCGACCCCATGTTGCGTCACCATGACAATGGGGTGAGACTGGAAGTAGTGGATCAGCTTTTGTGATGCCATGAGGAGAGCGTAGACTATCTTCTGTATATGGAAATACTTGACCTTTGATACGGAGAGTACTTCACTGACAAAGTACACCGGTCATTGAACTTTCTGGGTGTGCCCTTCTTCTTCACGTTCCACCTCTAGGACGGCGCTGACGACATGGGTGGTGACTCCCACGTACAAAAACAGTGTCTCGCCTTCATCTGGCGAAACCAGAGTCGGCGGTGTACTCAAGTATAACTTGAGGTCTTCAAAAGCTTGTTTTGCTTCGTTGTTCCAGACAAACTTGTCATGCTTTTTCAGCAGCTTGAAGAAGGGTAACCCTCGCTCGCCGAGTCGTGAGATGAAACGGCTGAGTGCCGCCATGCACCCGGAGAGCTTCTGGATGTCCTTGATGCTCTTAGGCGTCTCCATTTTCAGGATTGTCTCCACTTTCTCAGGGTTGGCTTCTATTCCCCGATTGGTGAGTATGTATCCGAGGAGTTTACCCGAAGGTACTCCGAATACACACTTCTCAGGATTGAGCTTCATATCATAAGCTCGTAGAGTGTCAAAGACGTCCTTCAGGTCAGTGATGAGGTCACCTTCCCGAGTCTTGATAACCACATCGTCAATGTAGGCCTCAACTTTGCGCCGCCGGAGCTGGTCCTTGAGATAGCCCTGGATGCATCGCTAGTAAGTTGCTGGTGCATTTTTCAAGCCAAAAGGCATGGTTAAATAGCAATAAGCCCTGAAGGGAGTAATAAATGCAGTTTTAATGCAATCATCCACATTAAGTGGAATCTGATGATAACCCGAGTAACAATCAAGAAAACTTAATAACTTGCAACCAGCAGTAGAGTCTACAACTTGATCGATGCGGGGGAGCCCGAAGGCATCCTTGGGACAGAACCTATTAAGGTCGGTGTAATCTACGCACATGCGCCACTCCCCAGACTTTTTCTTTACAAGTACTGGGTTAGCTAACCACTCTGGGTGGAAAACTTTCTTAATAAAGTCGGCTGCTAACAGCTTGGTTAGATCAACTCTAATGGCCTCCTTTTTCTCAGGGGTGAAGCGGCGAAGGCGTTGGCGAATCAGTTTTGCCTTGGGGTCGACGTGAAGGGAGTGCTCAGCCAATCTCCTAGGAACACCTGGCATGTCAGACGGTTTCCATGCAAAGATATCACGGTTTTCCTTTAGGAAATTGGTGAGCGCGAGTTCCTATTTCGGGTCCATGTCTGCACCAATGACCGCCGTCTTGGATGAGTCTTCATCGTTGATGCCGACTTTCTTTGTCTTGGGCCCTGGCTGCATAGCAGACTTGGCTGTCTTCTTTGTGGGTACCGCTCCCGAGTCTTCAAGTTCCTTGGCCGCCGAGTGGATCTGGGCTGAGCCGACTGCTGCCTCCATCAGTTGAGCTAACTCCAAGCTCTCGGATTCCAGCGCACAGCACTGCTTGACATCAGCCCGGAGGGAGATGACTCCATTGGGTGTTGGCATCTTGAGCACTAGGTAAATATAGTGTGGGATAGCCATAAACTTGGCTAGGGCAGGTCTCCCGATGATGGCGTGATAGGCCGAGTCGAAGTCGGCGACTTGGAAGGTAACAAACTCCTTACGGTAGTTCTCGGGTTCGCCAAATATCACGGACAGAGTAATCTGCCCGAGTGGCAAGGAGGAAGAACCCAGTATCACACCATGAAACGGGGCATAGCTGGGTTGGATCTCAGATCATGAGATGCCCATATCATCCAAGGTCTTGACGAAGAGGATGTCTGAGTCCGCTACCGCCATCTATCATCACCTTGGAGAGCCGAGTGTCGTGGACAATCGGAGCTAGTATCAAAGGATACCTTCCGGGTCGGGGTATGTAGTCGGGGTGATCTCTGCGGTCAAAGGTTATGGGAACCTCAGACCATTTAAGGTACTGGGGAGTTGCCGTGACCATGTTGACTTCTCGGAATGTAAGCTTTTGCTTCCTCCTTGACTCGTACACTTCCGGGCCGCCGAATATGGTCAAAGCCAGTCGGGGGTGTTTGTATCCGCCCTCTTTGTCGTGGTCTTTATCCTCCCTCCTCTTTTGCCGCTCTTTCAGTTTCTTGCCCTTGCTATAGCTAATCAGGGCTTGAAACTAATAGCAGTCGCGCAGCTTGTGCGGTTTGGCTGCTTCTGGGTGATAGTGACACGGCTTGTCGAGCATATCTTCGAATTCGTCCGTCTTCAGTGGTCGTTGCTGCCGACTGCTCTCAGTGGCAGCCACCAGGGTGTCGTTCTTGCGCTTGCGGTCCCGTGGCTTCGAGGACTTGGGTTCATCCCTCCAGTTCTGATGTCGCTCTTGTCGGCGATGATAGCCTTCTTTGGTGTTCTCGGACCAGTAGTCTTCTCCTCCAGCATAGCTGTTGGCGATGCTCAACATGTGAGCTGCCGAAGACGGGCGCGTACGGCCCAGCTTTTCTACCAGCTCTCTGTGGGTGCAACCTTCGTTGAAAGCCTTGATGGCTTCATGGTCGGAGATGTCTGGGATCTCGTTCCTCTTGCGGGTGAAGTTCTGTATGAAATCGCGCAGGTTTTCTCCTTCTCGCTGTTTAACCCGGTATAAATCATACTCGGTTGGCAAGCGGTCAGCCATGGACGAGAATCGACCGATGAATTGGTCGCACAAGCCTTCCCAAGAATGGAAGCTGTTAGCCGGGAGATTGGTCAGCCACCTCCTGATTGAGTCGGAGAGAACCACCGGCAGATAGTTGGCTAAGACGCTGTTGTCGCCTCCCGCCGCATATACTGCAGTCGCGTACATGCTCAGCCACTCCTCCGGGTCAGTGGTGCCATTGTACTTCTCGATGCCGACTGGTTTGAAGTTCTTGGGCCACGGACCGGTGAGTCAGAGATCCCTGGACATGCATCTTAGCCCTCTGAATCGGCTCGAGTGACCAGTGTGGTACCCAGAGTCGGGCGAGTCCTCACGGTCATCATGACGACGCCGCGGGCGTCGTTCCTCACGAGCTTGCCTTCTTTCTCGGTCGTCGCGAGGACGCCGGTAATGTTGCCTCTGTGGGCGCTCTCTTGTTGATGCTCCTCTTCACGGCGCCTGTTGCGGTGACGAGGGTTTCGGTCCTTATCTTCTTCATCTGACTGCTGACCCTCTTCCCGAGGGAAGGTGAAACGATCATGCACTGGTCGCCTAGGTGATGTGCGCTGTCGGTCATCTCTGTTTTTGTGCCGTGCCGGCTGGCCTAGCCGGTTTAAGGCACTCGGGCGCCGGTCCCGTCGTCGATCTTCACGCCTTCTCGGGCATTCGACTTCTTCAGACGAGTCTTGCGAGAGCGTTTTGTCCGACGTGTGGGACTGCCTGTCCCTTGAAGGATGGTCCGAGTGCTGCCGAGCCGGAGTTCCCACTGGTGGGGGTCCAGTAAGGAGAAGCGCTTCCGCCTACTGGGCCGCCACTGCTGTCATGGCTTTGGCCTTCTTTATCATCGGCGTCGGCGCGGGATCAGGTACTCCGTTGGCCGTCACCACTGCCTCCATCTGTTCCAACAGGGTTGTAAGACCGACTGCATTGGCGTGAGGGGTTGTGAAGACCTGGTGCTCCCCAAACTCTTGCGTCAGGTTGCGGTAGAGCGAGCTTGGTCCAGCCCCCGTGGTGTTGCGCGCGTCTGCGCCTGACGGCGGCGCCCCCCCAGCATTCGTATCCGCTGCTGCGGCTGGCGTGGAGGGTAGGCCAGATAACTCCGCTATGAAGCACTCGGACGACGGGATGCCAACAAGCGAGGTGCTCTCCCATGTCAGCGTGCGAAGTGCAGGCTCGACGGGATAGTCTTCGGGTAGGTCGATCCCGAAAAATCCGACTGACCCGTGTAGTATCTCTTCGGTGCTTTTGAAGATCTTGGCTTGGAGCTCGCCGAGAGCTATTGCACCATCACGTAGCCCCATCGGAAACTGAAAGGAGCCTCGAGTTGGACTCGGTGTTGTAGATCCCATCTTGTTGTGGAGGTCACCGGAGACCGCTGCGTTGTTACGTAGCCCCATTGGAAACCGAGTAGGGCCTCGAGTTGAACTCGGTGTTGCAGATCCGATCTGGGTCGTCTCCAAACTCGACTCTACGCCGGCATGGTTCAGATCTAGGTCTGGCCGGGTGAGTGAGGGAGCCGGCCGACTGGGGTTTGAGGCTACCGAGTCGGCAAGCTGGAGTTCGCCGTTTGATCCAGCGACGTAGCTCAGACTTCCGAAGGAGATCTGGTCGCCGGCGGTGAACTTGTTGACGGCCATCGAGTTCGACGAGGTGGATCCTAGTGCTCCCCCTACCTGGCGCGCCACTGTCGAGGTTTTGGGCCTCGATGTTATTTTTATGGGTGCCTTAGGATCAAGAACACGATGGTAACACAAGACGCCAAGATTTATCCTGGTTCGGGCCGCAAGATGCGTAACACCCTATGTCCAGTGTTGGTATGGTATTGATCAGAGAGTTTTTCTGTAGGATCCCTAGCCGCCTTATATAGCCGGGGGTCTAGGGTTACATGGAGTCTAACCTAGTCGGTTACATCATAGATTGCCTTGTGGTACAAGTCCGACTAAGTTTATTGTGGGCCGAGTGACCCAACCGACCTCGAGTCTGCTGGGACACCCGGGCTTAATTGAAGCCATCTGACTATCCATATCTGAAGTACTCGGCCTTGTTGATTCTTGAGGATACCCGGGGTCTCATTACTTCGACAATACAGGGCCCAAAATTTATTACGTTACAAAAGGAATACAATCTGTTGGTACAAAGCTCATAAGGAAAACTGGAAAATAATCACAATATGTAAAGGAAAAGACATTCACTGAGGCATATTGCGCACAGTAGCGAGGTGCAAAATTAGTGCCTCGACCAATATGATTCTAAGAGACTAAACAAAAGTTCTTGTTAATCAGGATATGGCTAAGGGATTCGATAATCATGTCGTGATTCCAATTCAGCCAGTAGGAGGCCATCTCTTGTAGCAGTAGCTTCACCAGCCAAGACGTCATGAAGTTTTACTTCAGTAGATAGAGAACAATTTAGTAATAGATGGTTGGAGCAAAGCCCCTGAAATGGACACTGTAACACCAAAACATACAAAATGTACTACCTCCGGATGAAAATTGCTGATGTTAGGGCATGATTATTAGTTCAAATTGGTCATGTACTACTTAACATCAAGAATAAAAATCTAGAGGGATTAAATATTTAAGAAATGAAATTAGCACCACTAAAATTATAGGTTGAAAGCAAACTAAATCAGATAGCATCTTCTCAATATCTTGTTATCCAGTTCGCAGAATCGCAACAAAGACCAGTCGCAAAATTATCAGGTCCGGACTGGTGGATTCCAGTAGTGTCCCAAAAAAACCCACCAACACCTTCACGAAATCTCTCGCTATCAAACTAAAACTTACAGAGTGGATCAGCATGATTACCTGAAAAAGACACTGTTCCATAGCATACCATTCTTCTGGTGTGGCAAGGCCACTGAGGCAGGATCTGGGTGGCTGTTACAAGAAAATACAAGCTGAAATTCAATAAGATGACGTGAGCAGTGTACACCTTTGTAGGTATCAAAGCACAGCAAAGATGACCCAGGTAATAATCTACGGATCTATAGTCATGAAATGGAATGCTAAAGAACCGTAAAAGACTAAGCTCAAACATGAAGCAAATGCAGTTATGAAGTTCTGAACTGACTATTATGCTGTTTGATCAGTTCATGCATGGAAGGTTGTAGCCGATATGGGGAGGTATACATGTATAATAGAAAACTTATTGTGTGTCATAGGATTCAATCAAGTATATTGTCACATACATTTCATATTTTTTATGCCAAAAGCATTATCAGATGCCATGCAACGATTTGTGGAAAATGCTGATTTTCATCGAGTTAAATGCTGATTTTCAAATAGCTGAGCAATACCCATGACATCTCACAATAATAATTTAAATCTTATCCCAGGGTCATCATAGATGTCAAAGACACCGCAGTAATGTTTTTATATGACTGCTGATCAATAGCTTTCTAGTGAGAGTTCTACAGAATAAATAGCATTAAAAATCTGCACAGATATCCTGTGATGTACACAGTGTTTCAGTTAACCAAAATGGACAGGCCGTCCCTACAATTCCTATTTGTATGTTCCCCTGAAACAAATTACAGATTGCATCAGTCAAAAGAAGGTTATAGTCAGTGATTCAGTTGCTTCAGGAAATACAATTCCAAAAAAAAAAAAAGCATCATTCTATTTCAGAAGATGCCCTCAACATGTTACTCTACTTAATGAAATCATCCACAATACAGATGGACTCAAAATCACTCTAAGAAAAGATTTAGATTGCATATGTATCTGTGACATCAGATGTATACTTGCATTTCAACAAATTCAACCTGTTTGTGGCAGCTTGAGCAGCAGCTGAATTTGGAAGTGAAAGGTGGAGATTAACCAGGTGTATACACAACTATGGTAGATGCATCCATCTAATCGCCATGGAAGAAGTCAACAAGGTTGCGTGGGCTCAAAATCTCAATTTTGTCATGCTCCTTTTATGAAGCGGCCCTGCAGTACGGTGTAGAGAGAAATGCAAGGTTTGTTCAGAACATAATAATCCAGTAAATAGGTGAAGAGCCACTGCCCAATGAACACTATTGTATTGTCAGATCATTAGGTCTAAATGGTAGCTCAAAACACGGGATAGAAAAATCAGAACAACCTAATCAATGAACACCCCATGCATTTATCATCCGATCAGGGAATATGCAGATACAAGATCCTACATCAAAAGGATTGTCGATGTACAAGTGGATGTGGATAGAAACCGAAGTACTAATAATTCATTTTTGAGGATTCTAATCTCGCAATTAACATGATGAGCATGCATATATATGATATAGGCACAGCACTGTTCTCTCGCATCTCAATTTGTGTTTCCATGTCCATGTTCTTAATTGAAACAATTTTTTTAACAAAGCGGCACAAATTTACTCTCTCTAGATTGTGCAAGTATGTCAGCATTCATATTTCTGTCTCTCATCTAAAGCTGAACTCCCGATTCAACACAATCATAGAAAAATAAAAAATAATAAACGAATGAGCAGAAGAGGAAGAGTTTCACCTGTCCGACCACCTGCAGGTGGCCGTGGCTGCATGCGCGCGTTCGTGGCCTGTGCGCAGTCAATACCATGCGCCCCTGTGCCTCCGCGTCGGCCGCAACATGAGCCCACGAGCCTGGGTAGGACTGTAGGAGAAGAGGGGAAGGCGAAGCCGTTTTCTGGGCTCGCTGCCAGAAGGGGCCGCCGCGCAGGTGGGTGAGGTAGCCGTACCCGTCGTCGGGGGAGGCCGCATCTCAAAATCTCATGGCGGACGCGGTAGGAAATGGTGTTTCCGTTGTCGTTGGCCTAACACAAGGCAAACCGACGCGGTAGAGAATGGTGGTCGCCTCTGATGGCGCCGGCTCACGGGAATCGCCGCCGTGAGGGAGGGCATGTGGCGGTGACACAGCGAGGCGGCGGCGGGTACCACAGGATTCGGGATGCCTTCCTCCGTTGTCGTGATGACGAGGGACCGCGGCGGCGGCGATCCGGCTTATCCCTTCCTCTGTTGCCGTGGTTGTGAGGAACCGCAGCGTAGGCGATCTGTGAGTCGCGGCTGCGCTCTGGCGGCGGCGATCTGTGAGTTGGGATGTAGGAAATAATCCTCGCCTTCATTGTTTAGTGATTTACATTCCTTAGGGTCTTTTTTGGTAGAGTTTCTCCAACGGCTTCTTCAGCGATTTCACGTGTTTTTAATCAAAAGGGGTGCTTCCTCAAGTGCTTCTCCTTAAAAAAAGGAGGAAGCCGTATCAAAAAATAAGGTGAAGCATGAAGCCACAAAATGATAGCTTCACCGACTTCTTTTCTCTATGGTGCCCTCATCTTTCCATATTTATCCCTAATGATGAGGACGCGTGTGGACTTGCAGCGGATCTTTCGGTGAGAGGTGGGGGATAACTTCGATTTGGATGGAGAGACGTTCACGGCCCGACTACAACCAGCAAGGATGCGCCTTAGCGACCAATACACCAACTCCTGCGGTTGTTTACGATCTTGTGGAGCACAATCAACCAAACCACGAGGGTAATTCCTGCAAACAATCGAAGAGCAAGCAAGAACGAGATAAACAACCACTCAATTCACAAAGGTGGGGTTCTGAATCAAGTAGAACGGATAGTCTAGTCGACACACACATCCACAAGGAAGTAGCAATGGCTAAACTTACAATCAATCAAAACCCAATATGACAAGTGGCAGCTAGGGAGGTGTATGGTAGGGTGGAGGACGACCTGGGCATGGTGGGGGTCGTGCCTCAACCCTAGGACGCGCCCCTATTGGGCTCCACTTCATACACGGCCCATCGGACCAAAACTAGATAGAAAAAGTTCTCTGTAGTAACTCGATGATTGCGCGCGACTCCGGATAGATATGGAAGTGACGCCGGATTCATTGGAAAGTACACTTTATAAGCTTTCCATAAAGTCCAAGATCTCTCCAATCGGAGTCCGTATGAGGTCGTGGCAGCCATCTCAGTTCGTTGCTGTTTTGCAGTCCGAATCCAACTTTCCAAAACGTGTTGGATTTTATCTCTTTCTTTCCTTTGGCTAGAGCCGACGTGATGGTTTTGTGAGAGACGTTGGGAATACTTTGGTTTGGTCCCCAATTAACTTCTTTGGTCCTCCATGCCTTCTATGAGCATCTAGCGCTTTCCTTAACCCACGTAAGCAATTCTGAAAATGATATTGAACACACATCACGGTGCAGCATCAATTCATCAAATGTAGTAAATATAATTCTGATATAGAATTGATTCACCTTTTGCTCAAAAGACATTAATATGGGCGTATCCGAGCCGATCATGTCCTCATCACCTAAAATTACAGAGAAGCTGCAGACAAAGCTGTTTTGTCAAACGTTTTAGGCACAGCCGCAGACAAAGCCAGCACAGCCCTTTTTTTAGAGAAGCCACAGCCACAGGCCTACCAAAAAGGCCTTTTTTTTTTAGTTTGATTTGTTTAGAAAGCTAGTTGTGCAGGCCTTTAATTTCCTTCCATGTAATAGTCTACATAAGCACGGGAATAGACAACGAAAACGCTGCCTCATTTGCAGCACCAAAACAAGACCGTGCATTGTGTTCTCGCGTGAGTTTTTCTTGTGTGCGTGTGAGTGTTTGGCCGTGGTCATCTCGCCGGCGGCGTGCGCGTCGTCTCTCCGGCGAGGTTCCAACAAGGGAGCGGCGCTGCGGAGTTGGATAACTGGTGGGAGTTTGGCGGCGTGGTGGGGCGCAAATTGCGGACCTCTGCTTCCCAGAATTCCAGATATCATCGCTGGCGGCGGGTTTTGAATCGGGCGGCTTTTGTATCGCAGGGGAGCCAAATTAGTCGCCAGAGAGCGGAATAAGCCGGGGGCGGAAGACACGCAGGAAATTCATGAGTTGGAGAGATGACCCTGCATGCCATTATAAGTTAACTAGGTGAGTGCCCGTGCGTTGCTACGGGTGTTGCCCTATGCAAATACTTTATTTTCAAGAACAAGGCTTTGTTATGTTTGATCAACTTTTAGATACACTAACGTAACATAGCACATAAAAGTTAACAAAGCAATAAGATTTTTTAAAAGGTCAAGCAGTAGGATTTACACAAGCCTAGTTGGTGACGAACAGTTTCTATTCGTCACTCAGTGATTATAACATACTTTTGAATTTCAAAATAACATGACATGAGCATAATACAGAGCAAAGAATCTTTTACAGCTTGGAATTTTGAATCAAGAAGTTTCTGACTTCCTGTTTCGTTGCCTTCACTCCCATACCAAACAAAAGTAACATCCATCGTATAGTCTAATATCAAAACTTATATACACCCCATAGTCGACGAGACACGTGGACCATTCCTGTCATTTTTAAATGGATGAGAAAACAAAAATCTCATATGAATACTGAATACATGACTAATTTAGAGAGTTGACAAAAAAATTGTGTGCTCATTAAGCATCTAAACATGTTTGGCGAATGTGTCGTTGGACCATGCTTGATCTCCCATTCGGCTCTGGCCTGGTACAGAGGACCTCAACATATCAACCTCTCCCAGGCTCCACCTGGGCTGTAGCCATACGGATCATCTCCACATCATGCGTAGTTGGCATCAAGCATCATCGAGCATCAAACCTCCTGCCAAATCAAACTACTGCTCCCATGCCATCGAGATCACCACCATGATGTGAGCGCCTCAAGCTATTTACCTGTGGTGCAAATAAATTATTGATATCGACTAATTACTATACACATTCAAAGACTCCAAAAATTTCCTAATCCAAAACTCATCATATTTTCTGATCTCTTTGTAATCCCATGTTAAACACAAACACATGTAACAGTATCTTATTTGCATAAATATTCTGCAGATCACCTGAGATATTTACTTCATTAACATATTCTTAACTGCACAGCAAAAAATAGTTGGATTTCAGGATAACAGAAAAAAAAAAAAAGGTCGGACTGGTAACATAGAGCTCTGATTGTTTAGGAGTGCTATCAGAATTCACTTTTCCCTACCCCCTACACAGATATGCAACATATGGGCAAAACAGCTGGAGAAGTTAACATTCCCCATCTACTTTGTGGCTAATCAATTTAGCCTGATAATTATCCTACAGATATGCTGCCATTTCAATCCTTCTATTTTTCAAACATTTGTCAGCATTATTTCAACTGAAGAAAAGAAATATAAAGTTATGATTCATGAGTCACTAATAACACATCTGCAAGATGGAGGGAATAAGACCTGAAAATGTGAAGTAACTATTGAAACTCTGAGTCACCAGGAAAAAAACAGCCTGCATTCTGACCATTTCAGCTGTATTAAAAATTTATAGTCTTCAGGGAGAATTTGATCATAAGTGTCGTGTACAGATCTCATTGCATAAGATGTATTGTTAGTTGTAAATTAAAATAATATGAGGACAATACCAGACACCAGTTTTCTTTCCTATCAACCTTCTCTGATTAACGAATATCAGAAAGAGTGCATTGAAGTTTATTTAAACTAAATTTGGCCACTTACCAGTTTGATGGATGATTTCTGCAGCTAAATAAAATCACTGTAACAAGTACATGCAGTTTGCCAAAGATGTACCATTTTATTAGAACAATGAAAAGGCATAACTGAAAAAACAAACAGCTTTACCAAAGATGCATCCAATAGACCTCATATCAACATTGGTAAAGTGATTATTGCAGTTTGCAAATGGATTCAGTTAACTCTGTACTATACCTCATGTGTTCTAATCAAAACGTCTATAGTAACAAACTGTAAGCATGATTCTTGAGAATAGAAAATGAGACAAATGTTGTTTCTGTATATTGAGGGGGCAAACCCATCTCAAATATAGTCCCCGTCCGCTCCCAGAAAGAAGTTAATGAAGCCACACGAGCTTCATTGTAATATTGTTGTTTCATAGACTCATCAATCAAGTGTATCGCAACAAAGCCAAGACCACCTTCTTAGTTCACTTAGCTTAGACGATCCATGGTTGAGACTGCTACTCATCCTTCCAACTTTCTAGCATTTTCAGAGTGACATACAAACTGCCCCAACAAAATACAATCAACAAACAGGTTTTGTAGAAAAACAGACCATTGTTTTTCTGAACTATATGCTTGCAAAATACCGCTGTCTTCATGTTGTTACACATTCAGAGTTCAGTTTGCCACAAATGGTTTATATGGAGTGGCATTTACTGGAGAGTGCGCCTTTTTTCCATCAATCAAAGCTACCTACAGATCCCAAATATTCCAAATGGTCGAAAGGGATGAAATACACTTGACAATCAAAAGTACTTGCTCATTTTTGTAGCATTATGCAGAAACATAGATTACTTCAAAAATGAAATTTTAACCTGGCAATCCATCCACTCATCAACTGCACACCGTCTCATGCTTGGACTGCTGAACCTTGGAGCCTTGATGGATGAACTGCACTCAGAATCAATAAATTGACATTATTCTCTATACATTTTATCTGCAATCATGGCAGTAAAAGAAACATATTAACAGCAAAAGGTGCCAATGATTCAAGCGGTTGTTGTAGAAACAAAATGCCCAATCCATGTCTTGCCTGTCCGAAAAATATTAAGAAATTACTATCTACTAAATACTGTATAGAACAGTTCAAGCATCAGCCAGTTCGTAATTCAAAGGCAATTCTTCCGCTCCGAAACTCACGGCAGCGTAGAAACAGCACCTAGAATAAATTGGTGCCGCGGTGTTGGATTGCTGCGTTGACAGCATGGGCGCTGACCAGACCTTCACCCGGAAGCGGTGGCAAGGTGCGGTTCCTCCGCAGTGTTGGCGCGATGGCGGCGCCTGCAAATCCTAGGCAGCGGTTCCCTCCTCAACGGCATGCGGTGTGGTTCATCGGTTCCTTGACATGGCGCGAGATGGAGGCAGCGTGGGCTCAGGCGTTGATCTTGACGGCATGGGTTCTGTTGCTCAGAAGACCTACGCCACGATGGCAGCGCTGGCGGTGACGCGGCACCGCGGCACCGGCGACCTGAGTCGCGCAGAGGCGGAAGATCAAGGGGAGTCGGCGGCAAGGTGGGGGCGAGTCGCTCAGCCTTCGGATCGGAGGAGCCCGAGCGTGCGCATCGTAGGTGGGTGGGATTTTGGATCGCACGACTGCAGCGCGTGCCGGAGTGCGGTTCGCGGCGCTGGCACGGTTTTCGCGCGTAAGGGGCGCGGATTTCAGTTTTTACGGGTGCGGGGCAGAATAAGCCGGGGCAGACGACCATTTCGGAACATGAGTTGTAAGAGAAAAACCAAAATTTGGATTATAAAAAATAGCTAAAAATATCTCTATTTTTTAATTTACCCATCATACCATCATAAGCATAAAATAGCTAAATTGTTGAATAATAAATATGTCCAATATACTCTTAATTTCTATTTCTAAATACACTGTTATAATTAAAAATACACCGTCACATGTCTAGCTAGCATGGCATAATTTCTTATGTTTAGCATGACACATTTTCTTCGAAAGATTAATTTGTAGCACGATACATTCTTCTTACTATGAGATATGTTAGTTGTTTAGCAAAATCAAATACATTGTTAGATTTGTTTGAACCGACCTCACTTCTAAAACAAAATCAAATACATTGTTATATAAGACAACAATCCTAGGTAAATGATGATTCATCTCATACTCCATTCTAGGGACGCAGAGAAATTATTCAATCTATTTTCTACTAATTTATAAATGTAGAGTATAATAATAATAATAATAATAATAATAATAATAATAATAATAATAATAATAATAATAATAATAATACTACTACTACTACTACTACTAAACTAACCGCACAAATGCGCAGACATCCATACTAGTTTTATACGTATATATGGTTAATACAATGGCTGCAAGTATCCCGTAGTAGTAGTTTAATTGGGCCCGAATGATCATGTCATAAAGCACACCAGCATTCCTCATCTACAATCTAAACCTTACATATATGCATGTTTGAATAAAATGGGCAAGCCATCAAAATAAATTTGAAAAAGATAATCTTGAAATCACAAAGCATAAATTGAGATACTAACAACTATTAGCTTTTTTTGGGGATAATAACTAGTAGCCTTATAATAAACTATTGGATGCCAATTCTATTTTAGATTGACAGAACTACCTTTACCACTAAACTGGTGTCGCATTCTCTACTGCCCATGTGTATACATCTTTCTTAAAATGCCAATGCCCCCGATTAGCTCTAGGGATATTTATTAGTTTCTGACAAATTGTCTCTGTGCCATTGTTGTCTCCTTCTTCCATCATCCGCTTCAAGGAAACGGTAGCGGGGGCATTTGTTGTGGCATTTCACTACAGGAAACCTGAAGTTTGCCGAGTGCCAGAGGCACTCGGCAAAGCAGCTTTTACACTCGGCAAAGAGTTTGCCGAGTGTTGCACTCGGCAAAGGCCTCACGGCAGCCAATTCTCGGCAAAGCCGAGTTTGCCGAGTGCTTTTTATCGGGCACTCGGCAAACATTTTGCTGAGTGTCGCAAAAGCACTCGGCAAAATAAAGGTAGGTGACGGAGGGAAACGGCCGTCAAGGCGAGTTTGCCGAGTGCCCTGACGTCAGGCACTCGGCAAACTCCCAAGGTTTGCCGAGTGCCAAAAGCCAGGCACTCGGCAAATTCTCCCTGTTTGCCGAGTGCCAGGTCTCTGGCACTCGGCAAACTCCCTCTGTTTGCCGAGTGCCAGGTCTCTGGCACTCGGCAAACTTTGGTCAGTTTGCCGAGTGCCTGTCCCAGCACTCAGCAAAACTTGGTAAATTTGCCGAGTGCCTCAGGTTTGCACTCGGCAAAATACTGAGACACTCGGCAAAAAAAATCGCCAGAATGCAATAAAATGTTTAAAATCACTGCAACCTGGATCAAAATCACACCAAATCATACATATATGCTCATCATCATCATAGACACATACACATCACCACCATCATCATCACAGGCATTTAAATCATCACAACACATAAAAATCTCCAGAAATACATAGAAATGGTCCAAATAGTGATAAACCAAGTCGTCGACAACCACAAACACAAGTTCATCAAATGTAAGCAAGCACAACTAGTTGGTTCATGACATAGGACTAGAAATACAACTACAAGCTACATCGGAGGGCAAGGATGATAAGGATGAAACGGAGAATAAGCATTGGGAGGGGAAACCGGCTGATTATTCGATCCCGCTGATATGTTCTGCAAAGAGGAGATATTACATGATTAACACAAGATTCTAGATAGACGTGCCGACAGGAAGTGGAATGAATCTGCAAGGATTTAGATATACTCACCGGAGTGCCTTGACTCGGAGTCGAAGTGCCGACAGCAGGAGGAAGAGGTAGTGGCGGTGGTTGCATCCCTCTAGTGTGCCACTGGTAAAACATCGCCTGCATTTGCCGTTGCATCTCCTCCTGCATCCTTGCATTCTGTTCGTAGAGCCTCGCATCGTACCTCGCCTGCTGTTCCTGCAGCTGTGCCTGGTACTTCGCCTCCTGTGCCTGGAGCTTCGCCTCCATCTCCTCCCGTAGCTGGGCCTACAACATGTCAACCCAATGTTACAATGCAAAGCAAACATATGTCAAATCCAACGAAACGACGAATAGAACAGAAATAACCTGGGCTTGGTCAAACTGAATCTGTGCAGCGCTTGGCCGTGGGCGTATGGGCGGGGCTGAGGATGAGCTCATCGCTCGGATCTGAGAGAGGGTGGGAGTAGAGGCCGTGTCCAGTGTGCTGTCTCCAATCCAGTACCGGCCATGCTTCTTACCTCCACCCACCCTCATGATGATCTCTCCATCAAGGTCCTCGGTGCTCGGGTTCCACTCTGGCCCGTGCTTCTCCCTACCCATCTCGGTGTACTGACTGAGGCGAGTGTGGACGGTGGGGTTGCTGTACGCCTCGGGGGGGTCCTTCGGGTTGTAGTCGACCTCGATCGATGTCGCCTTGCCCTTGTGGGCCATTGCCCAAGCCATCAACGGGGGGCACTCTCGGCCCTCATGCGCCCGCGACTGCAAAGAAAACAGAAAGATGATTAGAAATTATGCAAAATTGAGCGTTACAAACAACGAAATGAATTCACGTACCCATCTAGTCGCGTACTCATCAAGGGTAAGGTTGCCTTGATGGTGTGCTGGACCAGGCATCTTCAAACGCCGCTCCCGGCAAGCTTCGTGCGTCTTCTGCCACTCGGGGTCGCACCACCTCTTCACAAAGTACTCCCAGCAGTCCCTATGAGGCGCGCACCACCACAGAATCACCTACACGTCATTTGACCAAGTTAGATGTTATTTATTGTGAAACTATGAGAAGATCAAATTAGGCGTATAGAAAACATGAGAATGTCAAATTACCGCTATGTATTGTTGTTCGGTCAGCCATATGGTTCGAGCCTGCTTTTTATCGAGCCGCGTACCAAGTCTTTTAGCGTAGTAGGTCCTCACGGCCTGGACGCGCGCCTCGTAATGCATGTCCGTAATGAGTTTAGGACATGCATTGTACACCCGACGCTCCGCCCGTTCCCTCCATTCCGGCTCGACCCTGAAGAAATCCTGCACATAGACGCGATGCATACTTTCATTATTTGAAGAATATCCAATGAACCAGATGTATTGACGCAAAGTGTAGCAAACAAGACTTACCCACAGCTCTCCAACCACCCGGTCCGCCACAATGCCAAAGTCTCTCCCATCTGTGTCTGGGACATCAGCGACGCGTTTGTTGTGGTCCCAAGTCAAGGCCGGCTCTTGGCCCCCGTCGCGCAGTGGCACCATGCCAGGAAAGTGTTTCTTGCACAAAAGGCCGAGGATGCCGGAAACAAGACGCTTGTGGTCACCCGCAACGATCGTCTTCCAGCCCCTTCCCAAGTCAAGTAAACAAGACAATCATTAGTTTCTATAGAGATTTTAAACATAGCAAATGACTTAACAGTTAAAGTTACTTACTTCTTCCCTGTGGGTCGAACCAACGGGCGTCTCTCAACAGGGATCGGTCGCGGTGGGAGTCGTGCGGGACCTCGCAGCCACACACTCGGCACGCCCTCAGACGCCGCCTCCTCCCCGTCGTCCTCCTCCTCGCCGTCCTCCTCCTCCCCGTCTCCGTCCTCAGACGCCGCCTCCTCCTCCCCATCGTCCTCCTCCTCCCCGGCCTCCTGCTCTTGCTGCTCCTCTGAGGCCTCCTGCTCCCGCTCCTCCTCGTCACGGTCTCCCTCCTCCTCCGATTCGTGCACGGAAGAAGCAGGGGACGGTGCCGTCGACCCCCTCCCCTGACGCCTGCCGCCACCTCTGCTGCCTCGAGCCTTCATTCGACTTCTCCCGCTCCCAGACCCCTCAGCTGCAGCGGACCGCTTCCCAGTCGCCTTTTGGTAGAGGGACGTCACCGTCCTCATCACACCACCACCCTTGCCCACCATCTTTGATCAATCACCTGCAATTAACAAGATTAAATCCATCAGTACGTCGAAATATATGCAAAAGAAATATAACATGTAATAGAAAGTAACATAGTATTGCAAAAATTAAATTAATTCCTACGGGCCATACATGTATTAGAAATAATCATCAAGATCGGGATCTTCTGCATCGTTTGCCTCATCATCACTATAATCATCAAGGTCCATATCATCTTGCACGTGTTCCGAAGGCGGAATGTCCTCGTCGTCTAAATGTAATCGCTCAAGTAATTTCAAGTCGTTCGCATTATGAACCTCATCTCCATCATCGTTATCAACAACCGTTTCATTGTCTACTTCCATTTCGATCTCTTCGGTTAAGTCTATCACAAAACCCCCATCTAGCCCATCTTCTTGGAAGAACTCTCCGTCGACATATGTGTTTGGGTCTACATTGTAATCTTCATTGTTTGGGACCGGTAGTTTGCCATGTGGCGATACCTTGTACACAACATCCCAACCCTTGAGACGGTCGTCCGTTTGGCACGGGTATGGGAGATAATAAACTTGCGTGGCCTGTTGAGCAACAATATATACATCGTCTCCTGGATAGACGGATGACTGTCGAATTTCGACTAGCCCAAGATTAGGGGTCCGTCTAACTACTTGAGGATCAAACCAATGGCATTTGAATACGACAAGAGCGAGATGTTTGCAACCCTCAAAACAAAGTTCATATATTTCTTCAACTCTTCCATAATATTCGACCCCATCGTCACCAGGAGTAAAAACTCCATTGTTAGTGGTTCTTCGATTAGGCCGATTCTGCTCGTAGCTTGTTGTGTGAAAGCGGTACCCATTAACGTCATAGCTTTTAAATGACTTGACCGCATAAAGGCAGCCACTGGCAACCTGTCTTAACTCGGCATTCATTGTCGCTTCGGTTAGGGACTGCAAGTTCAAGCAGGATAGTTAGCTACATTATTCGCACGTGCGAGGAACTTGTAATGTCATACTAAGAAAATGCTAAATACCTTCCGTTTGAACCAAGAAATGAAATCGGGCGATCCATTCCCCGCACCGTTGCAAAGAAGGGTATCGACTTCATGTGCGGTAGGAGGCACTTCATCATGCCAGAATACATCAAGAAATCCCCTGTAGCAATGAGGAACAAGTGAGTTGGATGTGGAACAAATGGGTTAGATGCCTAAGTATGAAATTTGTTCATAACTTACTTGATGTACATATCCACTTCGGTTAGGTTGGTCAGCACATACAGCATGATAGTGCGCCACTCTGGATATGTTAAGTTCTTATTGCTCGCTTCACCTCCGCGCCCGTATTGCCCTTGGAAAAGGCTGAGGGTCGATTCATTTTCGTCAACGTTGTAACGAGGGGGTGGAAAATGCACACTCGGAAGGTTGTCAGAATAGTATTTTGTTGTGAAGTTTGACACCTCCTCCAGAACGTGTGCCTCTGCAATGGAAGCTTCAATTTTGCATTTATTTTTACATTTAGTTCGAAGAACCTTTTGACAACGCTCAATTGGGTAGCACCAACGGTTCTGCACAGGCCCCCCCCATTCGAGCCTCATACGGGAGGTGCAAAATCATATGCACCATCGGAGTGAACAAGCCTGGTGGAAATATCTTCTCCAACTTACAGAGCAACACAGTCGCCATTATTTCCATGTCTGCAATCACGGAAGGTGATATCTCCTTAGCACAAAGCTGGCGGAAGAAATAGCTCAACTCTGCCAGCACTTGCCACACATGATCAGGGAGATAGCCTCGAACCATCACGGGAAGAAGCCGCTCAAGCCACATGTGGTAGTCATGAGGCTTGGCCCCGTTGATTCGCATAGTAGTCAAGTTTACTCCCCTACTCAGATTTGCTGCAAACCCATCAGGGAACATTAACGTTTTGAACCATTCTAATACTTCCTTCCTTTGGGGTCTCGTTAGTACAAAATCGGCCTTAGGTTTTCTCCATGACTTGCCGGATGCAGGAGGCGCCATGTCTAGCTTTGGTCGATTGCATAGAGTAGCTTGATCGACTCTTGCCTTAACATTGTCCCTTGTCTTATCAGAAATGTTCATGATTGTTCCGAAAAGTGGAACGCCTAAGCCATGTTCAACATGCATTAGGTCAATGTTATGTGGAAGAAGAAGGTCTTTCATATAGGAAAGCCTATACAAGCCACAGATCTGAGTGAAGGCATGTAGCTCACCATATCCCACAAAACCACCGTTTTTTTCATCGACCTTGAGAGCATCTAACATAGCACTCACCTGCGCACCTGTCAAGAACTGCGGTGGAGGGTTGAGAACTGCGACACCTTTCGTAAAGTTCTTTTTGTCTCTTCTGAATGGATGGTCAAGAGGGAGGAATTGTCGGTGTTGGTCGAACGAAGAAAACTTGCCACCCTTCTTCAACCAAATCCACCTCACAAGATGCTTGCATACTGGGCAAGGAAACTTTGAGTGAACGCCCCAGCCACAGAAACAACCATACGCCGGCATGTCATGCAAAGAGTAGAAGTACCAAACATACATTCTGAAGTTTGTCTTTGTAGCTCGATCGTATGTCCATACCCCTTCCTCCCAAGCACGTTCCAAATCATCAATTAGAGGCTCCATGTAAACAGACATATTACTCCCCGGGTTTTCAGGAATTATCAACGACAAGAAAATATTCTGTCGCTGAAAGATGACGCCCGGCGGAAGATTGAGGGGTATAACAAACACGGGCCAACAACTGTACGGGGCAGACCCCATGCCATAAGGATTGAACCCATCAGTTGCCAGGGCCACACGTACATTACGAGCCTCTTGAGCTTTGATGTCATGAATCTCATCAAAACGTTTCCATGCTTCACCATCGGATGGATGTACAAGCATTTTGGGCTTGTATCGAACTCCATGTTTGTGCCATATCATCTGTTTTGCGGATTCCTCGGTCATGTAAAGCCGTTGGATCCACGGTAAGAACGGAAGGTACCTTAGGATCTTCACGGGGATCGTGAGCTGCCTCTTCTGTCCATCACCAGCGTCTACCTCCATGAACCTAGAGGATCCACACTTCGGACAGTATTTTGCTTCCGCATGCTCTTTCCTGAATAAGACGCATCCTTTCGGACACGCGTGTATCTGCTCATATGGCATCTTAAGTGCACTAAGCAGTTTCTGTGCCTCATACATGCTCTTTGGCAGAATGTGACCTTCTGGAAGCAGGCTGGCAAGAACTGTCAACATAACATCAAAGGCGTTCCGACTCAAGCTAAACTGGGACTTCACGGCCATTAGACGTGCAATAGCATCCAGTTTAGAAACCCCGGTGTGCGCATGAAGAGGTTTCTGTGACGCTTGAAACATGTCATAGAAGCGCTTTGCGGACTCCTCTGGCTCCTCTGGCTCCCTCGGTTGTTCATGGAACTGGGCTTCCTGAAAGTCATGTAACATGTCTCCTACCCTGCCGTCATCATCACAATCATCGATGCGTTGTCTCACGACCTCCTCCCTCAATCGATGGGCTTCACCATGGTAGACCCACCGGGTATAGCCTGGCGTAAATCCATAGTTACAAAGATGCAAACCCATCTCCCGCTCTGTTTGCTCCCTTGTGTTGTCACAACGGCTGCAGGGACACCAAGTCTTTCCACCTTTTCTAACATTGGCAAATGCTTGTTTCAAGAAAGCAAAGGTCTTGTCAACCCATTCACTTGTTTCAGAACCCTTCCTTGGCCGGCCCGTGTACATCCACTCACGGTCATCCATCCTCTATCATATGAGCGAGCAATTTAAAATTCATTGGCATCTACACGATGCCTACAATGTCTAATAGGTGAAGATAGGTCCTAATCCCACCCGACGATGCGTAGATGGGGTTAGTTTCCAATGTCTACTCCGGTCCGAGACGGAATTTCGGCAGCACCTCCCCGCTGTTCTCCAAATACACGTCCTGAGAGGGAGATTGTGTATCCGGAGAACAACAGGGAGGCGCGGCCGAAACTCTGTCTCAAACCGAAATAGACAATGGAAACTAGCCCTATCTACGCATCCTCGGGCTGTCCAAGAAACGTGGACAATTCGAAACAGATACAGTCATAGATATGCAACCCTCAGGCATATCTCCAACTGTATCTATTTCGAACGGGAGACGCCTAACTAGGTTACGCGTTACCTACAAACAGAAATGGAAAAGGTGGGTTTTTTTATGTCTCACCTTGCTCTCCCGCAAAGTGACGAGTGGAAGACGGTGGAAAAGCCTCTCCTATCCTGCAAAGAATAAAACATAACACCGTCAATTCAAAATTTCGGCAGCACCTCCCCTATACGGTGAGGTTCCCAAAACCTGCAAGAAAACAACGGCACGATGGCCGACACTCACATCCAACAAATCAATGGCACGATGGCCGGATACCACATCGAATTGAAACAGCCATTTGGTCCAATTCAAACAACCAAATCACTTGGTCCAATTTTCATTTTCAATTTCAATGACATACACAATTTCCGATCAAATATTTCCAAACGATCCCTCATTTCATCACAACCACCGATCAAATAATTCGAAGCAATTATATTTTCGTATTCAATTTCACAAGCAAAAGCGTTATTTCCAAACAATTCTTCATTTCACAAGCAATTCATTTCATATTTTATTTCATATTTCACAAGCAATCTATTTCATAATTGAATTTAAATAAAAAATATGACATTTCAATTCATTTAACAAAAATAGAAAAAGAAAAAGAAAAAAAAAAGGAAGAAGAAGCTCACCTTCTAACTCACGGCCGCCGGGGAGCCCTTCAGGCCGGTGGAGGTCGTCGGGGTTGCGGCGGCTGTGGAGGAGGGAGGGCCGGGGCGGCGGCTGTGGACGAGGGAGGGAGGGGCGCGGCGTCGCCGGCGTCCGGGGGCGACCCGGCCGGGTGGTGGAGCGACGAGCAGCTGTGGAGGGGAGGGGCCGGGGCAGGGAGGCGCGCCGGAGACGGGCCCGCGTCGTCGCGGGCAGAGGGGAGGGGCGGGGTCGGGTCGACGCCGGTCGCCGAGGCGCGGGCCGGGGCCGGGTCGACGGCGGTGGCCGGGGTCGAGCCCCTCGGCGCTGCGTGCTCCCGGGCCCATGGCCTCGAGGAGGGGAAGGGGGAGGGGGAGGCGGCGCGCAGCTCGGAGGAGGGGGAGGGAGAGGCGGCGCGCAGCTCGGCGGAGGGGAGGGGGAAGCGGCGCGCAGGTCGGCGGAGGGGAAGCGGCGGCGTGCGGCGGACGGGGAGCAGAGGGGGAGGGGCGGAGGAGCCGCGGCGGGCCGAGACCGGAGCGGGGAGGCGCGGTGGAGGCGTGGCGCAGCTCGGTGGCCGGAGCGGGCGGCGCGCGCGGAGGCGGAGGGTGGCGCGGGCGGAGGCGGAGGGCGGCGGCGCGCGGTGGACGGCGGCGCGCGCGGAGGGTGGCGCGTGCGGAGGCGGAGGGTGGCGCGGGCAGAGGCGGAGGGCGGCGGCGCGCGGTGGACGACGGTGGCGCGCGGTGGACGACGGCGGCACGCGGTGGGCGTGAGGAAGAATGAGGATAAGGGAGGAAAGAGGCAACCGCGCACTAAGTCCTATTCGAAAAGTTTGCCGAGTGCTAGATCCAAAGCACTCAGCAAACAAGAAAGCACTCGGCAAATATTGTTTGCCGAGAGCCATGGGCACGGCTCTCGGCAAACATTTTCCGCAAGATTTAAAAAAAAAATTAGAAATTCGAAAGAAATTCAAAAAATAGCCAATTTTTGTCATGATACATTTCATATGATCCTTTACCTATAAAAAAAAGATTTAAGGTGAAACCATGTTGTGACCGTTGTTTATGTTTGAAACCTAAACTGACACTTTCATAACTCTATGGAACTTCTTCGGGGAAGCTCCGGTTTCTAAACAATGTACGTGACAACTTTTGCGAAACTTTTTCTACGATTTATCATGGCCTTCACGTATGATTTCATGATACCAGCGCGAGTCTCGTAATTTTCGGACTTTGTTTGAATTTTATAAAATTAAAATACTATTCAACTCCATCTTCGCGCTTATATTTTATGTACAAGATGAGCGAATTTTCAGTTCTTTTTATGGTTAAGACCTTACATTGGACTCAAGAACATGAATATCAACTTTCGCGTAAATATATTTTATTATTTGAATCACCTAAAGTTCAAATTTGAATTATCTTCAATATATACTTTATATGTCATAAACACCTTAAATATACCAAATGGATCGAAAAAATCACCAAACTTTCGCATGAAGCAACATTCATATATACATCCACCACACAAATAGAAATTGTGGGAAAAAATGAAAAAAAAAATATTTTGCCGAGGGCCAAAGTTAGGCACTCGTCAAACAATCTGTTTGCCGAGTTTGCCGAGTGCTTCTAACGGAGGCGCTCGGCAAACAGTTTATGTACCGTGTGTTGCATGTTTGCCGAGTGCCTTTGATGTCGGCACTCGGCAAACAATTTGTTTGCCGAGTGCCAGTTGCGTGGCACTCGGCAAACATGCAACATACCGTGTGCTGATTGTTTGCCGAGTGCCGATTGCGAGGCACTCGGCAAACAACATGTTTGCCGAGTGCCCGACAAAAGGCACTCGGCAAACAAGGAAACACACGGCATATTGCCGGTTTCCCGTAGTGTTTGAAGTCTTGATCTCCGTCCACTCCCATGAAGCGATCATGCTCTTGATTGAGTCCGAGCTCGCAAATAACAAACACACAAGGTCTATATCCTCATCCGCTCCCATGAAGCCATCTATCTTCACCGTTTCTAGGGATTCCAAAGAAATCTTCTGGGAACCTATCCAGGTGTCGAGTCCGCTGCACAAGCAATTCCACCGCCAAGAAGAGTTCTGAAGATCAATCAAAGAAAGGAAATATACGTCAATGCATGAACAGGACATCAAGTTGTAATCTATTTGCGGGTTGGCAATGTGATATGCACGCTGGGAAGGTTTTAAACATACTTACCCAGCTGTTACTACTTGGCCGCAGCTTGATGCATAAAGATCTCAGGTGAGGGAACCTCAGAAGCAGCGATGACATACTTGGAACAAGGTGACCCTCTGGAAACTCATTCGCTGTCACAGTCACCTCCATTGTCCTCATGTTGACATACATAGCAAGTGGCGCGCCTTGGTACTGTGTCAAATAATCAACGAGTTCACCATCGGTGACATTGCTAGCTTCCCAATGGTTAAGCGACAGCTTGATGTGTTGAGCGCCAGGGCAGTTCTCCAGAAGCCACATACCGCCGCCGTTGTTGGGACCAAGGTGTTGCCCATGCATGTAGACATCAATGGGGCCGAGGCATTGAACGTTTGCTAGGTCACGTATATCAAGTGTGACATTCCGTAGATGTTGCACCTCAACCTCCTCCAACCTGTTTGCCGAGACCTTAACAACGCTCCCCTCCGTGCAGCAGGCGAGCTGTAGGACGCGTAAGTTGGGAGCCGCCACGTCCAAAGTTTCCAGATCGTCCGCGCAGTAAAGTTTAAGCTTTTGGAGGGCCTCGGTGCGGAGCACCAGCTGCCGCAACCCGTCGGGGCACCAGATTTCCAGCTTACGCAGCCGAGGGCAGCATGTGGACACGAAGTCGCCCAGCGTCGTCGTCCGCACACCGCCGTGCTCCTCCTCCTCTTCATCGAACGTTGTCGAGTAGAGTGCGAGCTCTGTCAACGCTTCGTATTTCGCCGTCGCAGCCACTGGAAGCTGCAACATGTAGTAACCTAGCTGCAATCTGACACAACTCATCCTCCCATGTCCGGGCATCTTGATGGCTGGCTCATCGTTCGACCGAATTCCGATGTTGCCCGTTGGTTGGACATACGGAACCCGAATATCCAAGGATTTGATAACACATTGCATGGCATAGCGGAGCCACTGGTTGACCCGTTCCTGTGTGATACATGCAGGTTTGTATCCGTACGCATGCGTGATGTACAGAGATCCTAACTCGGCGTCGCCGCGCCGGGCGAACACCCAGTCCACGATATCAGCGAAGCGGCCTGGTCGAATCGCCTTGCTGTCTACGAGGAGGAGGCGATCAGCTTGCATCCACACGCGTCGCCATCGCTTGGAGAGCACAGCTGTGCGAGACACGGCCACGGCGTCACCCACGGCGGCAAGGATGCGGTGCAGCAAACTGTCGGGAAGGGCGCTGATCCGATCGATATCACCAACCGAGTCCATGGCCACGGTCGTGTAGTAGGTTTGTGGTCGCGTGCAAGTACTGCAGCGCGTATAAATCAACGAGAGGTATCCAATTAGCACTACAAATAAGAAACCGATTAGCACTAACACAGCTGTTAGTATCGGAACAGGACTCGATCATTCAACTGTGACGACCTCAACTTCGTTTCGTGGCACAAGTCCAATCCAATCCCAATACAGATAGGTTCGCAGCAAGAGCACATACAAGATGGATGATGCAACAACAATTTTTGTGTAATATGTGTATCTCCTTCCCAGTGACGGAGCTTGTAACCAAATTTTGAGGAAGCCAGCAGCACAATATAGATGGATTATACCGAGGAAATATTGAAGACTAAACTGAAAATCGGATCAAATACCACTGTTTAGTGTAGGAATTGATCAAATGCTAAGCAAGGCCCTGTTTAGTCTTAAGGAAGCTCCGCCTCTGCTCCTTCCCCTCCTTGCTGCTACTGGCCACCGCTGGCAGGCACCTCTGGCCCACAGCTGCCCTTGCCGTGCAACGCCACCACGCCCCGCCCAAGGGGACCTCGATCACCAGGCTTCTGCAACATCCGGGGGGATCAATTCAACCTACTCATGGTTCCATTGACGGGCAACTAACTACTCACAAAGGTGAAATTTGTGAACCTACGTATGGTTTTAAAAAACATTTAGAAATGTGCAGCCCCTGCCAAGCTCTTGTGAGTGGAATTGCTAGCAGAGGCAGGTGAAGCTCTTACCCACCCGGGTTCGAGTGCAGCATCCTCTTAATAAAATGCAACGGGATGTCTCTCCTGAGGTCGAGTTTTTTGTTTTTAAAGAAACTAGGATGGCTGCTCACGCATTTGCGCGGCTAGATTTATTAAGCTATTTAAATTATTTTTATATTGCAGGAATTGGAAAATAATTTATTTTATCATAATTTAATAATAATTTGAACATAGTTTGAACATATTTTAATAATACAAAACTCCTATTTTTTCATAATTTGTTTCATCATGCTCTCTCTATTTATTCTGATCAATTGTTCTTCCATCAGCATTCTTTCATCTTGGACATACTTCTATTTTATTTTTTGTTTTTAAAAAAAATAGGACACATAACATGATTTCAATGAAACAAAGACACAACACTAATAAAAGTTATGCAATATACTTCTAAGAAATAAATAATACCTATTAATTTCCTTAGATTAGCCTATAGTGACAAACTTCTTAACTTTGATTCACATAACTCATCTCTCGCACTTTTAAGCTGTTTGCAACAATACATGTTTGCTAAAGGATACATCGGCTGAATATTTTGGACCTTTTATAATTATTTTTATATTCAATTTGATAGTTTTGTCTTTTGTTTCCGTTGATGTGAAGCACATAATTGAATATTAAATGCTTGTTGCATGCTTTATAATATGAATCCATCCACCACGACATCTAACTTGTCTCCTCATATCAACATTAAGATAGTTTATTAATTGTATTGTCACATGATGTTTCTGTGTCTGAATATCAATCACAGCACTCAAGTGCACATATGAGTGTATAGCATATAGTAACCTTGGCTCAGTGGCTCGATGTCACTCGCGGTTATGCATACCTATATGTTCCCTTGGAGACCGAACTATATATGTTTTTCGTAGATCTATGACTTTACACTAAAGATGTCTACTTAGCGCTGTCAACGATTATCGTGGTACTATGTAAGCATATAGTTGTGCTCACATGCATCCTTGGAGATCCTTATGGTTTCTTAAGGTTATCCAAACCTTAACCATCATATATGTTTATATATTAGGATTATTTTTTAACAATTATGGGTGCATGATCATAAAGTTATATAATATTGTCACCTTAAAAGTGATCTTTACACTTTGTTAATTGTTTTCTTTGTTTCCTTTTTTTATTCACACGCATACTCATGTTTATTACCTATTTACTTATTGACGATAAATATTGTTAGTGTTTAACCATTAAAGCATTACATATTTAGAAAATAATGCATTGCAACTCATGTTTTAGCTAAATTATATCTCGGTGATGAAAGACTTTGGATTCTTAAAAAATGTGCATTGCATGTAAAGTTTTAGCTAAGGATGTGATTTAAATTATTACATTGTTTATATTTTTCATGTGGTTTTCTAAGGTGTGTTTCCTAACAATTTAAAAGAGAAAATATATTCACTTTCATTTGAATTTTATTTATTTACTTGAGTTAAAATATTAAAATAGATTTAGATATTAATCTAAATTTGAAAAGTGAATAATCTAGAAATAGATATTAGATGTATCTTTTTCTATTTTTATTATTCCAAATTTAGCTATTTTTGACTCATATTGGTATTGTGGGTAAAATATAAATAGGAATTAGGGATATTTTTGGATATTTTTTATTATTAAAATTTATTTTTTGGAGCATGGTGGGTAATTTAGAAATAGATGTGAAGGGTAATTTTGTCTATTTTTTATTATTTCGAATTTAACTTTTTTTTACTTGAAATGGCATGGTGGGTAATTTAGAAATATATGCGAGGGTATTTTTGGCTATTTTCTATTATTCCGAATTTAGCTTTTTTATAAATATTTGTAGGGGGTTTTGTGACTAATTGTTTTGCATAATGGCAGTGGTGGGTAATTTTCTCTTCTTTTTTTCTCAGATTAATATGGGAATTTCTAGCATTTTATAGCGAATGTGGTGGTTCCGTTTTCTCTTCAATTATATATATAATAATAGATAGATGACTAACCACCACCATTCACTACAAACAGTGATTTTTAAGTATGGTATAGAAAATGGCTGCTAGTATATGTTCATGCCAGACTGCACACAAATGTTCGTCTTCTGCAATGTAGCCTTACACATGTTGGAATCCAATGGGCAAATCATCGACATAAATTTGAAAAAATAATCTTGGATTCACCTATTATAAATTGAGGTGATTAGCTTTGTATACTGGAGATACCAATTCTATGTTGAATTGGCAGAACTGCCTTTACCACTAACGGGTGCTGCATTCTCTGTTGCCCATGTGTATACATGCAGGGGCGAAGACAGGGGGGTGCGAGGGGGGGCCTGGCACCCCCCAACAAAAACGTGTCCTTAATCAAACTTCCTAATCTTTAATGCAGCCCGCTTGTTTAGCAAAACGTTTACTGATGCCCGACGTTCCAAAGCCAATCAGTTGGAGCCTGTCAAAGAGGAGTTTGTTTCATGGTTCTACGCAGTCGTCCATGGTACAAGTACTCGTATTCTTTGGTACGTACGTCAAAGAGGAGTGACGACCAAATCTTTCTCCCAGTACTCCATAGTGTGTGGCCGCTGTTTGTTCAGCTGCTGCTTCTTGGTAAGGTAGAGTAAGTAGCTTCAGGTGTGCCCCTTGGATTATATACTAGGCCGGACTTTTTTTGACATCAGGTCTTGCTTTTAGGCAAAATTAGACCCTTTTCACTAATTTGTCCCGCGGATGATGCCATAAATAATCTGGCTATCCTTTTTTTTTTTGTGAATACACAGTACAACTCAGACACTCACAATGCACGCACACCCATCCCTGTAACCGTACATACGCAAACCCTACCCCAATGAGCATCTTCGAAGACTGAGTCGGCAAATCCTCCAGATTGGCGAAGTCAACACTGGCGCCTTGCTGTCGACGGCCACGTCGCCTACCGCTGAAAGCACAAATACCGTTAAATCCTAGAAAATTCGCTCCCACCGGGAGTCAAACCCGGGACCTCAAAAGTGCTACTCGGGTGCCTTAACCACTAGGCCAAAGCCCCTTTCACAAATAATCTGGCTATCCATGTTAAGTTCCAAAAAAAATCAACCTAGAACTGGTGACTGGGACGCATGTTATGCTGGAACAAATTATCTAAACATCATCATGCTTTATACATGTAATTTACCCTATATATTTCAGCCTACTTTATGATCGCTATGCACTTGGCCCCCCCTATGTCTGAATCCTGGCTTCGCCCCTGTATACATGTTCCCCGAAAAGCCAGTGACCCCGGCTAGTACTAGGGATATTCATTAGTTTCTGATGAATTGTCTCTGTGCTGTTGTTGTCTCCTTCAGCCATCATCTGCTTCAACGAAACGGCAGCGTGGATATTTGTTTTGGCATTTGAAGTCTGCTTGCTCTCCGTCCGCTCCCATGAAACGGTCATGCTCTTGATTGAGTTCGAGCTCGCATATAACAAACTCACAAGGTCTACATCCTCGTCCGCTCCCGTGAAGCCACTTATCTCCACCGTTTCTAGGGATGCCAAAGAAATCTCTTGGGGACCTTTCCACGTATCAAGTCTACTGCACAAGCAATCCCACCGCCAAGAGTCCTGAAATTCAGAGAAAGGAAATATAAGTCAGTGCATAATAGACGGAACTACGCGTGTCTACTCAAGTTGCAATCTAGATTCATGTTGGCAATGTGATGTGTACGCTGGACTGTTTTAAACATACTTACCCACTTGTTCCATGGATGGAACCTGATGCATAAAGATCTCAGGTGAGGGAACCACAGAAGCAGCGATGACATACTTTCAACAAGGTGGCCCTCTGGAAACTCATGCGCTGTCACGGTCACCTCCAGACTCTTCACGTTGGGGAACGTAAGTGGTGGCGCGCCTTGGGACGGTGTCAAATAATCTGCGAGATCGCCGTCGGTGACATTGCCAGCTTCCCAATGATTAAGAGACAGCTTGACGTGTTGAGCGCCAGGGCAGTTCTCCAGAAGCCACAAACCGCCACCATGGTCGGGACCAAGATGTTGCCCGTGCATGTAGACAGTAATGGGGCCGAGGCATTGGACATTTGTTAGGTCACGTATATCAAGTGTGACATGCCGCAGATACTGCACTGCAACCTCCTCCAGCCTCTTTGCCGAGACATTAACAACGCTCCCTTCACTGGAGCAGAGGAGCTTTAGGACGCGTAAGTTTGGAGCCGCCACGTCCAGCGTCTGCAGATCGTCCGCAAAGTAAAGAATAAGCTCTTCGAGGGTCTTGGTGAAGAGCACCAGCTTCTGCAACTTCTCGGGGAACTGGAGCTCCAGTTTGCGCAGCCGAGGGCAGCATTTGGACACGAAGTCGCTGAGGCCAACTATACACTGTTGCACTCTTGATCCATGTGATTTTTTGTATATTTTTTCTCAACTATTCATATAACCTTTCATTGAAAACAATCTTTGTTTTTCAATCAAACTATGTGAAAAGTTGAAAAAACACATCTACAAAAAATCACATGAGTAGCGAATGCAACACTTTATCTTTGTGCAAAGTTTCAACTTCTAATGTACTTCATACAAGGAGATCGAAAAAGTTGAAAATATCGCTTTCTGCTGTTTTAGTGTGTTTTAGTGTGTTGTGGCTAAGAACCACGATTTTGGAGTGTCCCTGAGCAAAATACAGAAGTTGCGGTGTGCTGTACCCGAAACCACGTCTTTTGAGTGTGCCACAGCAAATTTTTCCTTTTGTTTATCACTTGATTGGGGTTAGTAATTGATTGTGCATTAGGTTTACTAGGAGTTGATGTGAAACCGTAGAACTGCATTAGGATTACCCTTCCATAGCCTACTTTGTGTCCTATTTTTGTAGATGTGGTCTAGGTTACGTCAGAACTTGCTAGGCTTAGTGGTTAGCGGATGGTAGAAGTCGAGTGGTAGGTCCCACTCGCATGATTGGTATCACCCTGGTTTGTACTAGCTGGATTTAGGATTTATTTAGACCGGACAGGGATTGTTTGTGTAGGATGGTTAGAGAAGGCTGAGCCTTCATGGTGGTAGCCCCGTCTGTGTCGATTGAGGACCGTCCGTTGTTGGCCCTGTTGAGCAAGTTCGAACGTACTGATCACATGCTAGTGTTTCTATGGGCCTAGTAAACTTAGTAGCCTGCGTCGTCCTGGATGTCTGGTGGATACTTTACTCTTTCTATCATGGTACTTGGGAGAGGAAGGATAACGTCCTGCGCAGTTGTACGTCTGGGACGGGAGCTGCGGCGGGATACCCCTTCCTCGGGAGGAGTAGAATCTAGTACAGCTCTGGTAGTGTGCAGCGTAAAGGGTTGCCGCATGCGACTTTACGCGTGTGCGGGGTGTGGTCAGGTTTTCTCCTGCAGGATGTACATCGATGCCGCCGCTCTCGGACATGAGCACCCCCTTGCTCACTGAGTCACATCGTAGTGTGATATGCTTGATGATGATATTCTAGTACTGTATATTTATATCTTATTACTGTTGTACTACTTTACCTGATGTATTGTTACTTTATATCTGTTTTAGATATATGTGCACTATTTTATTGGATAAGTACTTAACTTGAAAATAAAACCTAAAAGTAAGGACCAAGTAATTAGTGCAAGCTATGCTATCAAGTCAGCCACCCTTTTGTAGCCTTGCATATTAGGAGTCGGCTGTAGATAGCCACATTGACAGGTAAGACTTGCTGAGTATTAGTTGCTCAGGGTTTGGCTCTTTATGTTTTTATGCAGGTAGCACCTTTATCCCTGACTCTATGGGTGGAGGTGGACAGTGGGATGGCCAGCTTTCCTTTGGTTGGACAGCCCAGTGGGAGACTGAGGAGTGATCTCCTCTCGAGTTCGCATCTTCATAGCTTTGGATGCGAATTCTCTTGTATCGTGAGCGCGAGCTTGTATCTCTTTTATATTTGGACTTGGATTTGTATCATTTCGACTTCCGCTGTGCTACTCGCTTTTTAATTGGACTAATGTAATCACTTTATGACTTAATTTATGCTTTTTATATGGCGTACTGTTGCGTCTGTTCATCAGCGCGTACCGACTCGATCCTGTGAAAAGCGGAAACGCTTCAGGATCTCGATGGCAACATGGCCCATAACATCGCCTATCCCTTTTCCATACAACGCATTTACTTTCCTCTATGTGTGCTTGATGTCATTGAATCCATATTGTCGAGTGATGGCCGATGACTACACCAAGCATGGCGATGTGAAAGTTGCACTTGATAGTGTCAAAGCGGAGCTTGAGGTAGTCGTGGGACCTCTCGATGAAGCCAGCACAGATGAAGGCATGCAAAGGAGGACAATGATGCTTCCCATGCATAACAGTTGCAGCATGTGCTCCATAGGTGGTTATGAAACCTTCATGACTTCCATGTCGGTGTAGGATTCGCCAGGCAGCCATGGTACAGGGGGCACGTGGACTCCAATGGAAACTGGATAACAAGATGCATCACCTCCGTCTTCCATCACATTCAGCAAGAGGAGGAGTGATGAGAACATTAGGATGTACACTTACTCATCAAAGGAGATGAGTCCCTCGTATGTCATCCAACCGTGGGAAGCATCACCCGCTTTGACACGATCCGTGAGCACTGCTAGCTCAGGACCGTGATGTACGTCATGGAAATTGCCCTGGATGTGTCGAGGGAGTTGAAGATGTAGGTGTTTTCCCCCTTGTTGACGTCCTCGCACATCTGGTATTGCTACAAATCAGTTGCTGCCGCATTTCTACTAGTGTCATTGTCAGCGGGTTGTGGCGGTGTGGTGTCGACGTCGTTGAGTATTTTCTTGAGTTCCCTCAAGCACTTATTCACCAATATTGTCATAGCGAGAAAAGAGGCGATCTCCTCGGAGGTTGAGGCATCCAGGTTGGTGGAATTGACCAAGGCAAACTCCTCCATTGTGACCTCCATAGCGGCTAGATCTTTCGTTGTAACATTGTTGTGTTTGACTTGAGAGGAAGCCGGGCAGCGATGTTGTCGAAGATGATAGCCATAGTGCGAGCAGGCATCGCATGAATGACCGAAGAGACGGTTTGCGCTGGATCCACGGTATTAGCATGGATCATGTTCATCAATTTGTGATAAAGCGCCTCTTGGAAGTCATCGATGATTGTGGCAGCGGACGAAGAAGAGGGGGGCTCACCGACGCCCCCCCCCCCCCCCCCCCCACCCCCCGTTGACGTCCTCATGCGCAAGGAGCTACTGCAGATCTGATTTGCCACACTAGTAGTGTTGATGTCGGAGGGTTGTGGTGGCGTGTTGACGACATTCCTGGGCACTCTTTGGGTCTTCTCCTAGCTCATGGTTCCCAGGTTTGTTAGGACTTGTATCATCTTCCTCGTCTCGGCGCCGAAGGAGGAAAATTGCCGCCATAAGGTCACGAGATCCGGGACCTCGACAGCGACGGCGGCGCCGTTCGTGGTTGAGGCCATGAACAAAGAGCAGCCGTGGGGATCAAGAGGACTCGTGATACCATGTTCTATGGTCCTTCTTCTACTTCAGTGAGAGGAGGGCGGTGCGGCATTAGGACGGCTGCCTGACGGCACGCTAGGGTGGAGGCGGTTGTGCTAGGGATTTGGGGGGGAGGGGGGTGCGCAGCTAGGGGGGAGAGAGAGAGGGGGCAACGGCCAAGATAGCTGAGAGGATTGATCTGACTCCCAAGCGACTTACGACTTTCTCCCAATTAATACCTAACTTAACTCATAAGTAAACTCTATATATAGATAGGATCTTATAATATGATCTTATCCTTCCTAAATTACAATTTATAGTTTTTATTTATTTTATCTAGCCACTTTGGAAAGGGACGAGGCCGTCCTTCACCTTGCCGCGCTAGCGGCGGCACGCTCAAGGTGTCTAGGGCGGCTAGTGCACCCGCCCCATGAGTCGCCGCTTGCCCGCAGCCGCGCAGATCTCGATGGCAATCTGGCTCATAACACAAATACAAGAAAAGTTTAAAAATGTTACAAAAAACAAGAATATCCCTGTGAATTAGTCAAAATAAAATTATAGAAAAATAGAAAAAATAAATTTCTTGTGGACTTCAAGGAAAATACCAAAACAATAGTCAAGACATTTACGGGAGCAGATTATCATCCCATTTTTTTGGGTCCCTGGCTACTTCGTTATTGTAAATAGCAAATTTGAGGGCTTATTCATCTTTTACATCATTGATAGGGCCAAGAATCAATGCACTCAAGGCATAGTAGACTTTAGGGCATGCATAGGAATAAGAAAATAATGAAGAAATTAATTGAAACCTCCTACAATTTTGATAGCGATCGAAAAGGAATTGAATTGTGTCCCTCTTGACTCATCACATGTTGGCATTATCTATCGAGTTAGATTGATGAAAAAAATTAGGGGCAATTGTGTTTTTACCCTTACTTTTAACTCTAATTCTGATTTTACCCTCAATTTTTAAACTTTGTGATTTTACCTTTGGTTTTCCTAATATGTGAAGGGTATTTAGACTAAAAATTTCATAATGGCAGTGGTCGGTAATTTTTTTCTTCTTATTTTCTCGGATTAACGTGGGAACTTCTAAGCCTTAAGAGCGAACATGGTGGCTTCCTTTCTTGATCAATTATGTATATCATAGATAGATAATCTGATTCTGGTTGTGCACATATGAACAGGATTTTCAGTCGTAGCTATAAATTGGACAATCAATCGTTATTCGGGACTACGGAAGCACTCAGATGGATAGGCTCGTCTTTCTCCCGCATGTTGTGGCGTCCGCAGGAAGGGGATGAAGTGGTCCTGATTAAGGGGTTGTGCATTAAGCTATTTGATCAACTGGTCGAGGATCCCCTAATTGGTGTATATGCGTCCATTGTTGAGGTGGCACTGGTAATTCTTTTGAGCCGGCGGCTTTGACGGCCCGGACGGTGGCAGATGTGGGCTCTCCTAGTTGTCTACTCAGGTATTGCTGCTTACCAAGGTGTAATGGTCTCTAAATTACCGTCATATCACTAGTACAGACCTGCTGATTAATGACGATTTTACTGTAGATCTGTCACTATTTTGGGGGTTTTCCCCTTTTTGGCCAACTTTTATGACGTTTCGGCGTTTCGTCACTAAAAACACCAAAACAGACCCGCTTGGTGACGAAAAAGCGTCACTGTTGCCTTTCGGACCCACTGGTCAGGTTGTTTATGAGGAAAACTAAGTGTCATTATCGTTCATTCCTGGATTTCGCCTGCCCACATCCTAGTCAGCACATGGGCGGACCCACATATTTATCGCGGGAGGGGGATTTCGCCCACCCACATCCTAGTCAGCGAACAGTGGACCCACACATTCATCGCAGGAGGGGGTTTTCGTCCACCCGCATCCTAATCAGCATGTTTTGGACCCACACATTCGTCGCAGGAGGGGGATTTCGTCCACCCGCATCCTAATCAGCATGTTGTGGACCCACACATCAGTAAGAATTCATCCTTTGCTAGAGGATTTCCCGCACACGCATCCCAGTCAGCATTGCATGGACCCACACGTTAGGCACAATTCGTCATTAATAAAATAGGGAAATATGCCCACACGCATCCTAGTCAGCACATGGCGGACCCACACGTCAGTCAAAATTCGTTCTTTGCTAGAGGATTACCCGCACGCATCCTAGTCAGTACATGACGGATCCACACGCATCCCAGTCAGTATATTTTGGCCCCACAAGTCAGGCATTATTCATCATTAAAATTGTGTCCATGCATATCATAATCAGCACATGGCGGACCCATACTTCCCAGGCAGCATATTGTGGACCCACACGTAAGGCAGTATTCATCATAAATGGGGAAATATGCCTACACGCATCGTAGTCAGCACATGGCGGACCTACATGCACCCCAGTCAGCATATTTTGGACCCACACGTCAGGCATTATTCGTCATTAAAATTGTGCCCACGCATATCCTAATCAGCACATGGCGGACCCACACGCATCCAATCAATATATTGTGGACCCACACATCAGGTAGTGTTCGTCACTATATATTGGGGGATTATACCCGCGCATATTTTAGACACATAGCGGACCCACATGCATCCTATTGAGAACATCGGGACCCACAGGTCAGGCAGTTTTCGTCATTAAAGGGGCCTGCGTGTGGACCCAATTCAAATTCCGTACCACGGCCCATGTACTTATGCAAAAAAGGGGGAATTAAGCCCATGTACAGTAACCTAAATACGTATTCGAAAGGAAACATTTGGGCAGGCCACCGCTCTGTAGCGATGATTGGACCCGTATTTTGTCCATTATGTGATCTCATCGGCCCTGCTCCTTTCCCATATCTGTAGTTCAGTGCCCGTTCGCTCCGCCTCTTATCCTTGCCGGCGCCACCGAGCTGCCTCTCTCCAAACTTTGCTGATACAAAGCACCACACGGCCGGCCTCAACCCCTTGTCTCTCCTCCGGCTGCCGTAACCCAGGCATCAGAGAATAGAGTTTCACTGCCGCCGTCTTCTACGGATTCGAGTCCCCGGCCGTGTAACCCTAGCTCCAGCGTTTCGCCGCTACATTTCTGCAAATCCGAGATCTGCTGCCGGCGATCTACGCTGGGTGGTTCCCCCATCGCCCTCTTCATCTTCTGCAGTGGTGAGACCCCATGTATTTTTTTCCTTTTTTGAGCAATACGTACCCCAAGTTTTTCATCGGCACTATGTTCAGTTATTCATAGAAACTCTGAGAAAAACGCTTTTGAAATTCCATACTTGTCATCGCCTTATGCAATTTCATCAGATTGATTATCGATTATTATCAAATATCTTATGTGACTAGTTGCACACGCTCTGCCACTGCTTTCGTGCAATTCAGTGACAAATGGCTCGTCGCAAGCAAACATGCTCGCCGCTGCAAGGACAGCATGTTGCTGGCCATGTTGGGAACAATCAGCGATCAGGGATGCGTTGGGGGATCGAAGGCCCAGGATGGACTCAGCGAAGCCCTCCAACGTGGAATTGAATATATTTGATGGTGACCCGAAGGTCCAGGATGGACTCAGCGAAGCCCTCAATGATGTGTCATTTATGTCTTGGTTTGAGCGAAGGTTGTTGTGGGTCCTTGGGACTTGACGGGCTCTTGGCGAAGCCCTCTTGGCTCCTTGTCATCCTCAGGTTCCTCGGCGAAGCCCTCCTGCAGTATTCTCATCGTTGTATGTGACACCGAAGCCCTCTATCGCCCACGGTGCTGGGCGAAGGGGTTAGAGATAACAAGTGAATTTGGACAAAGTAAATGAGGCGTCTTTGGCTCGCGGCCCAAAAAACAGATGTCATTACAGGATCTCCTCCCTCCATATTTATAGGGGGGAGGAAAGTGGGTTATTACAAGTATGCCATCAGGCATGTTACGTCTCTTAAGAGTTAGGCTGTAAACTTGCTCTTGTTCAGCATCCTTTGCTTCATCTCCTGTAGCCTTCGCATGTAGCTTTTAGCCTTCGCATGACTCGGGGAGCCTTCGGCATCATCTCCAACATTAGCCCTCAATTGTTGATGTGCTTTGGTCGCACCAAAGCCAGAAACAATTTATTTCATAATAAAGATGGTGCCGTGTGCTTTCCTGATTCATGCACGTGTTTGTCATTTCCGATGTGTACTGTTTTTTCCCGATTCTCGGCTCTATATATATTCGTTGTATCTTCCTCCCTTCACCGCGTTATTCTCTTGCTTGGCGTTTCTGCCGCTTTCCTGTTTCTATATTCATCCCCTTCGCGGTTTCGAATATTCACTTCCATCTACATGATGCCTAGTAAACGGAGATCCAGCGAAGAGAATGTTAAGAAGAGGGTGAAGACCAATAAGTTGTCTTCAAGAGATGGCTCTGATAAGGCTATTAATGAAGACCGTTCTTCGAAGGCCACAACTCCTCCGTCGAAGGACCCAGTTGTACGGCCGTCTAATGCTAAGCCGGCCATTACTGTCAAGCCTCCCAAAGTTTTTAACTTGATGAGTATGATTGCTGGTCCGAAGGGTGCGAGTCAGAGTTCTTCTGCTAAGGGTGCACTGGCTCCGAAGGAAACCCTTTCTAAGAGTTCTCATGGCCCTTCGAAAGATGTTTCTTCTTCTTCAGCTGAACCTGACAAATCTATGGCCGTTGAGAAGGCCAAGATCCAGAACAAGGATGCAGAGGCTGCTGTACTTGTGCTTGAGACTCGTGGATCGAAGGCTAAGATCCAGGACAAGGGCATAGAGGTCATGCCTACTGAACTTGCTGCCTCCGATTTGAAGGCCAAGATTCAGGACAAGGATGGACACGAAGGTGCCGCCTCAGGTTGTCTTTCATCATTTGAGATATCTGAGCTTCGCCAGATGGCTGCTAACTTGGGACCTCTTTCAGATCGCTCTGGTTTTCAACTTCCGCCGGAAGCTCATGTTCAGCCTCGTGAGATCCTGGACCCTTCGGTAGGTGGTGAACTTTTTTTACATTCTGTCTTTGAGACGATGCAGGAAGAGTTTCTCCCTTTTGACATGACTTTTGATTCAGTTGAGGTTGGTGAGGGGTCTTCGCTTGCTTGTGACGAGGTACCAGCCAATACCTTCGTTATGAGTGCTCAGGCTACTGAGCCTTTCGTTGCTGCTGCCAATAAGATTCGGCTCCCTCAAGTGGAGGATGAGCTGATTTTACAGGGTGGTGATACCTTGTACAAGTCCCTGCTATCTTTGCAAGTGAAGGTGCTTTACCTATGTTTGCTTATTTATCTATTTTTGGGCTTTTTATTTGACCCTTTCACTTTCTCTGGCAGTCTCTCGCCATTACCCATGCCTCCCTTCGCCAGTACAGGGAGTTGTCACGGATGAATGCTGATCGAGACTCTCTTCGCAAGGACCTAAGTCTTCTTGAGACGAAGGTCAAGGAAAAGGAGGAGGCGCTTGCCCTTAGTGATAAGCGTTTGGCAGACCTCTCCTTGGAGAAGGATTCTCTCAGCCAGTCTGCTAAAGACTTTGAGTCCAAGGTGTCTCTTTTGAACAAACAGGTGGAAGAGCTGGATGCAGCCCTTGCGAAGGTCCGAAGTGAAAATGAGGACCTTCGCACGAAAGTTGACGCCACTGATCAGGAGCTTGCTAGATTTACTGTAGCTGAGAGGCTTCGCTTGGCTGGTATTTGCGGACATGTTTGCTACGCTCTCATTTCTGTTGGGTCAGTTCCTGATGAGCTTCCAGAAGATGCTTCGAGTGAGTACTTGCAAGCTTGGCTTATTGCCAACATTCGGTACCTCATCCAAGCTTGCAAGGCTTTCTCTAATAATGTTGTGCATCTTGCTGTTCGGGATCTTTTCTTCTCTCTTGAGGCTGGTGGGAGTGATGCCTTGGCGAAGGCTATCAGTGACTCTTTTTCTTTTGCTTCTACTAACACAATTCCTCTTTCGCTGGTTGAAGCCCTCATTAAGTTTGGTGGTCATATAGATGAGGCTTTCTGGAAGAGGGTCCTCTCGATTGGTCGGCAGCCTCAGTCTGAGGTATATTTTTTTTCTTTGATTGATATGTATGGGATGTTTCTCCTTCAGATCTGTACTCTGAGTGTGTCGCGAAGACATTCATTGTAAAACTTATTGTTGTTTTTATTTTTGATATCTTTTCAATTTTGGATTTTAGGATTCTTTTGACCTTTATTTGAGTGAGTTTGCGACTTCGAAGGCTTCTCTTAACGTTATGCCGGGCGAGGCTATTGCTTCAGAATCTTCATCTGAGGTTTCCTTGAGCGAGTTTGCTGCTCTGGAACCCCCTTCTCATCAAGTGGCTCGCGGCGAGCCTCCTATTACGATTTTTAGTTCTCCTTCTGAGATATATTTGTCCAGTGACTCGGATCCCTTATCTCCTATCAAAGGAGCTAGGAGCCCTCTTGTATTTCCTCTAGGTAGCCTTGTGGCTATTTGCAGATTTTCCCGTCCTGACTCTGATGTTTCCGAAGGACGTAAGAAACGTGTAAAGCGAGGGTCTCGGGGAGGTCGTTCCCGAGGTGGTCCTTCTTCTAATCGGGGCTCGAAGAAGAAGCGTGATGGACGTGGTCGTCGTGACCCTTCGATTGATCTCGAGGGCACTTCTTGTTCTTTTAATGCTGCTTCGCATGTCGAGCGTATGGTTTCTTCTTGAGCAGTTGATCCGGCTTTTTACGGCCATATTCGCCTTCGAGCGGACTTAATTTTGACGAGTTTAGCATAGTTTGTGAGATGTTATTAGAATTAGGTCTTATTGTAAAACAAGAACCTGACGATGGTTCTCCTTAAATGAATATATGTTTTTTTAAGCTTTCTTTTTGAAGAAACTTTTTTGTGTTGCTTCGCTAGAGAATTAGTTTCTTTAATATGCCTGCGAAGCTATGCGCTTCTTGTGCGATGACCTGTGTTCTTGTCGTAGATCAAAAGTTTTCGCACTTTGTATATTTGAAACATTGGGTCTTTGCCTAGCGAAGAACTTCATTGATGATTCTTTCCGTGTAGCAGAGATCGATTTTCTTTGCTTTGACAATTCCTTTCTTGTCTTAGCTTTCTTCCCTCCTTGGCTCTCTTTCAGGAGTGAGGGCATATTTCTTGATGTTAGATAAGACTTTAGCTTATCCATTTCCTCTTCGATTTGTGTCTTGTGGACTTGTGTTATTTCTCTAAATGCATTGTCCCGTATTTGGGTTGCACCAAATTTTTGTTTGGTCCCCCTTCGATTGATTCTAGGCTTTTTGCCTGATGTAGTATGTTAAGCTTATAGCTTCGTCTCTTGCTGAGGCTCCTCGACAAATTACTCTGGGATTTTTTGAGGGTAAAGAACGTAAATATAAAATTGTTTTACAGTCTTGGAGGGTGCCACGTTAAAAAACCTCACACCCTTCGCAGGGCTACCCTCGTGAGGAAAAAGATCACACCCCCCGCAAGTCTTTCATGCTTTACACATAGACATCTTTCGTTCTACCGAAGAGTCGTTCTGATGACTCTTGGATGAAATGGTTCATCATCTCTTGAATGACCTTCGCCGTGCTCTTGCGGCCGAAGATTTTGTACGCCGGAAAGTCTTGTGCTTGTCTTATGAGATGAATATTCTTCCTCCCTGGAGTTTCATCATTTTCAATATTTCTTGCTTGGAGCTGATCTCCGAAGACCCTAATCACAGTGAATGGGCCCGGAATCTTCATGCATAGATAGGCTTGATGTATTACTGCCTCAAACTTGTTGATAGATCCTCTTCCGAAGATAGCATTGTATGGATAGATGATATCAACCACATCAAAGGTTATGTCTTCAGTCCTTGCATTTTCTCCTTCATCGAAGGTTACTGGTAGGACAATTTTTCCTATTGCTTGGATAACTTTTCCTATTGCTTGGATAACTTCTTCTGCTGAGCTCCCCCCCCATCAATCAGTATTCTGAGAACATCGAAGCCTTTGATGTTGGCTTGGATCACTAGCGGGTCTGAATGTGGTTGATCCAAGTTTCTTGCGTCTTCTTCTCCGAAGGTTATGTGGACGTGAGACCACCTTGTTTTGACATATGGATCTCTTGATGAAACATGCTGCACTCTTCGCATGTATTCCTTCCTTGCTCTTCTTGAGTCCAGTTGTTGAGTTGATCCTCTGGTAATGGCATTTATTCTTTGTCTTCGCACCTCACCGTTTGCTTCAGTGTGCCTTGTATTGTCCTGGTGATTTGTATCCGGTGGTGGAGGTAACACGGCCAGGCTTTGTGGTTGATGGTAACCGTACTGTTGCAGCTATTGCGAAGCTTCTCTTGGGTAATTGATTACATGATTCACAGAGTGCGAAGGATAGATTGGATGTGAGTTGCTTTGCGACCAGCCTTCGCGATAATTGCTTGTGTGTCTAATAGCTTTCTTTGCTTCTCTGTTTGCTAACCAACTCTGCTTATACGATAAGAAGTCACTGGCAAGCGAGTCCCTGGGCATGGCCGAAACATGGCTAGAGCTTCTCTGGGACCACATGAAACTTATGACAAAAGCACACAACAAGCTCGACCTCGTGTGGCGCGACCATATGAATGAATTTGATACTAGTAAGCTCATTGTACTTGATTACGATTGTTTATAATACCTTTATGCAAAAGTTTTGTAATCCCGTATATGCCATTGGCGTCTCAGTGACAGGTGGGACCCACCTGTGTCACTGACAGTGGCATATTCAGGATTATGCAAATTTGCAATGGCACCTAGGAAATTTTCCCTCTATAATAACATGCTTTGTTATAGTTCATTAGTTCGTACTTAAGTTTGTTGATTATTTGATTATGAATCTATTCTACTTCATTTGTTCATACTTAAATTTGTTGATTGTTTGATTATGAATCTGTTCTACTTCATTTGTTCATACTTAAATTTATTGATTGCTTGGATCAACCCGCCGCACTTTCCTGTCTTCGTATAGGTGTCACCAAAGCCGTCTACATCTTCTCCAAGTTTCACGGCGAGGTAGAAAAAGTCGGCGCTTCCATGAAGAAAGTCACTACCGCCGAGGAGAAAGACGGTGCCGCCGCCGAGGAGAAAGAAGTGCCGCCGTGAATGCTGAGGAGAAAGAAGCTGCCACCGTGAAGAAAGAAGCTGCCGCCGAGGAGAAAGAAGCTGCCGCTGACGAAGCTGAGCAGTGTGAGGCCTAAAACATGGTTGCTTAAGTCGCGGCACAATAGGCCGGCGTGGTGAACCATTTTGTATCATGTTACTAAGTAGTAACTAGTAGTATGTAGTTCCACAAGCAGTACTTGTATTTCCAGAACGATGCTAATTTTGCGGTGACCTGATCGATGCTGGTCACTGCCTGCAGTGCTCAAACACCGACTGTTCCTTTTCTGAAGCTGTTCCATGTCAATTCCTGAGATGTTCCCTTGTAGTCCATGTCAATTCCACGGATGTTCCCGTGTATGGTGTGTCAATTCAGGGATGTTCCGGTGTTTCAGCTTGGGAGATTGTGGATTCTGCTTCTGATTTTATTCCAGAATCGGGACTCAGAGCTGGCCCTTTGTTTCAACATTTGCTTTTGGATGTGCAAGATTTCTTTGTTTAGGCCAATTCTTGAAGCCTTGCTATGATACGTTCATTGGATAAACTCTGTTAAACAGTTGGATTGACGAACGAACGATCTAGTAGCAGAGTACAACAATCCAGCAACAGCTTCAAATTTTACTTCAGATCTAGTCCGATTGATTCCTTCTCTGAGAAGCTTTCTCTGCGGCGCAATGATGACAGGGTTAGACGTTTCACGGGAACAAACTGTAGTTCCTCGCTAGATAGGTGTATTCCATGTCAACTCAGGATGTTCCCTTGTATGGCGTGTCAATTTCACGGATGTTCCCGTGTATTGCGTGTTTGAGATAGCGAGTCTTCATCTCTGTCCGGTGTTTCGAGGGCAGATGTCCGGTCCGAGCGACGCGCTGCTGATGGAGAAGGGAGAATACGGACTAGCTCCGACCGTTCTGTGGGAACCGTAAAGACATTGCGTTGTGCCTCGCTTGACAGGTGTGGTCGTCCAGGTTTCCTACTACAGTATAGTTCGGACCAATCTTGATGCTAGCTTGAGAAAATTTACATTCATAAACTCGTGTCGAACTGTTGGATCAGAGACAAATGATCTGGCACCAACAAGTACCGCCAACCAGCAAAGGCCAGTTCTTGGGAGATTGTGGATTCAGATTCAGATTTTACTTCTAGAATTGAGACTCGAAGCCGGCCCTTTGTTTCAACTTGCACTTTTGGATGTACAACTCTCTAAATTCGATACTATATTTACATATTACTGCTCAAAGTACACCTTTTTTTTCAATGAACCATGGCAGGTGCGCTACGCCTCTACCTTTGCATTAAGAATGCTCAAAGTACGACATAGTACATGACTAATTTGATGTGCAACCATTGTAACAAATAAAGCAAGGATGTTTCATTCAAATCTAGCAAGAACTCGAGACTGGAGAAGACATGCCGCCATACTCGTCACTTGCATGCTTATGTTCCTTTGCTGCTATCTTCTCGCCCACCAGAAGATGACCTTGAGGCTCAAAGCTGTCCCTTTGTTAACTATGGTGGACACTGGAACATCTTTGCAGTGAAGTGTTGCAGCTCATGCCAGCAGCATTGCATGGGATCGTCTCACCTACCACAAGGGATTGTCCGGACTGCGTTCTCGCAAGAGTGTCGTGCAGCTTACCGCGACTATAGGCCCACGCAGACTCTGCAACATCCACAAACTAGGAAATCATACCCTTCACAGCCCCCCGGACAGTCGCTACTCCATTCATGGGTCTTGATTCTACAATAAGTAGAATCTGAAGCAGAATCCACAATCTCCCCAGGATTAGATCTGAAGAAAAATCCAAAACTTTTGCTGGATTGTGGTACTCGATGCTACTAGATCGTTTGTCCATCGATCCAATGTTAACACTAGTTTGTCCTGTGAATGTATCATAGCAAAGCTTCAAGATTGGTCTAAACAAAGAAATCATGCACATCCAAAAGCGCAAGCTGAAACAAAGGGACAGCTTTGCGAGCCTTGATTTTATCATTCTACATTCAGAAGTAAATCTGAAGCAGAATCCATAATCTCACAAGAACTAGCTTTTGCTGGATGGCGGTAGTGCAGTACTCGTTGGTACCAGATCGTTTGTCTCTGATCCAACAGTTCAACACGAGTTTATCCTTGAATGTAAATTGCTCAGGCAAGCATCGAGTTTGGTCCAAACTAGGGAACCCTGCTTGACCATGCCTGTCAAGCGAGGCACAACGCAGTGTCTTTTCGGTTCCCACAGAACAGTCGGAGCTGGGCCGTATTCTCCGGCAGCAGCGCGTCGCAGGCTCATAACTAAAACCGGACATTTGCCCTTGAAACACCGGACAGAGGTGAAGACTCGCTATCTCAAACATACTACAATGGGGACATCCCTGAATTGGCACGCCACCGGGAACATCCCCGGATTTGACACGGAATACATCCCAAGAATTGACATCCCTTGAATAGCGGCGGGAACATCTGATACAACTCTTTAAATTCGATATTGTAGTTACATATAAATGCTCAGAGTACAATTTTTTTCCGATGAACCATGGCAGGTGCTCTCCCTTTGCATTAACAATGCTCAAAGTACAACATACATACTAAACTCTAGCAAGAACTCGAGACTGGAAAAGACGTTCTCCTCGACCTGCCTCAGCTTCGACAAGGTTGACCACCGCTTCACGAAGCAAAGGAATCCACCACCAAGCGCGACGTGCGTGAGGTCCTCGGTGTGCCGCTCGAAACCGACAAGGAAGCGGTGAAGTGTGGTCGCTCAATAAGCTGCTTCCATTCCAACTCGGTGAAGCGGGGGAAGCGAGGTCACCCACAGCTGATGGAAGAGGAAGAGAGGCTCTCTACTCCAATTTGTTGGTCTGAACTTTCTAATGTGGACAGTTCAAACCAAACAAAATGAGGCATGAAAGGGCCAATATTCTAGTGCGATATTCCATGCCTACGAGATATCCAAAAATCCACATTGAGTGATTTGGTGGTGGCCATTTCGCATGTGTGTCCCTTCTCTGTACGAGAAGTTTGCAACGACCTAACCAAAGGATTGCCCGATGGCTGTGTAGAGTGAGGTAGACCTATGAATGGAGTGGGGACTGTTCGAGTGGCTGTGAAGGGTATGATTTCCTAGTTTGTGTATGCTGCAGGATCTGGGTTGACCTTTATAGTCGGGGTAAGCTGCACGACACTCCCTGATGCGAGAAAGTAAGCACAGGACAATCCCATGTGGTAGGTGTTTAAACAGAGGATGATCCCGTGTTCCTGGCATGAGCTGCATCACTTCACAGCAATGAGCGTTTGGTTGCCTGCATGAGCGGATACAACAACGTGCATTAGTGGATATAAAATTATGTGCCCTCATCCTTGCTCGGTGGGTACGCTCATGCAGAGTCATCAGTCTCCACTCAGATGCAGGCAGCGGATGAATTGCATATGTTTTGGGCCCACTCATTAGTCCCAGATTCTTTATTTTTTTGGGCGAGGGCGTCAGTCTAGTCACTAGCATCTGCCCATCCAGTCAACCGAAACATCTTCACAAGATTCACTGCCTCCGCTCATCCAACCAATCGAAGACTCTCATTTTCACAGTTATTGCATCCTCAGCCTGTAGGAACAAGGAATACGATGCAGCTCTACAAATGCTTATGCGAGCAACCGCGTATCCTGTGAACAATGGACAGGATCTATGGCGTTGACATTTTTTTGTTGAATCAAACCTTGACAATCACTAGTAGCGGTTGCAAAAGTGTGTTGACAAGAAATGCAATCATGACTTATTAGTTACTGTAGCCAATACAATGTGTAGTTCTATTTTTAGTATTAGTACATAAAGGCAGATGTAATGTCTAGTTTTTTTAGGAGAATCGTGTAATATCTAGTGAAAGGACGGATAGTCAACCGGTTAGTGACAAACCGGCCCAAATTTTGGCCACCCGCTCAAACTGGCTGCTGGGCAGCACGCGCTGGGCTTTCGAATTTTGATCGCTGAGGGGCGAAATGAGGAAATGTCTGTTTTGTCCTTGTCCTTTCGACCAGTTTCCGATCGCAGCTAAGGGTATTTTCAGAAAGTACCTCGGGCTACTCTTAAAATATCCCTATTCTTCTCCTCAACAGAGCCATCCCCATTATTCCCCCCCCCCCCCAAAAAGTAGAAAAACCAGAGCCATCCCCAACCCTAATCCTCTTCTCGCCGTACCCACCATTGCTGGATTGCCCAATTATACTCCTACTCGCTTCATTCGCCGCCCCGTACTCCCCCCGGTCACCCATTCTTGATTCTCCCCGCCGTTTTGCCGGCCCTCTTCTTCCCGGAGCGGAAGCATAAAGGTACTTGTGTTCCTCTTTGTTGGCCCCAACGAAACACTTGATAGTTGATATTCCTTTGGTTTGTCTGTTACTGTTTGTGCGATGCGGTGACTGTTTTTGTCCTTGATTTTTTACCATGTTTGGTTAGTCCATTCCATTCACATGCCGTGCAATGATGAGTTCATAAGTATGTAGCTTGTGTTTGTTTAGCTACAGATCCAGAAAAATGTACGGATCTGGAGCGGTGAATGGGTTCAGGGCATGCGGTTGCCTGATATTGTCACTTATGCTGTGACTTAAATCGTAGGTTAAATCTATGGATCTAGAGCGGTGAATGGGTTCAGGGTATCTGGAGCCTGGATTAGCTTATTGCACCCTAAACTGAGCTCTATTTCTTTCCTGCTTAAATGAAAGAGCAATGCTCCGCATTGTTCAAAAAAGAAGCTTTTTGCACAACACAGCGCAGTTATTCATCAAAATGCGCCTCAACCCCAAATAATCTGTATTAACTTCAGTATGTAAAGGTTATTGCACAAAGAGAACAGCTATACTATACTTGATGATTATGCTTCTGAATGTTTTCATGAAAATGCACTGCGACCCCAAGTAATCTGTATTAACTCGAGTAGCATTTAAAGCTTACTGCACACGTGAGTACAGCTACATACTTTGTTGATTACATTCATTTGACTTTGCTTCTATATGCATGTGAAAGGAACAATTCAAAGCGACCTACCAGCGGGAGACCTGTTGGAGATGCTGTCAAGCCCGTTCCGGAAGGTATCACAACGTCAAATTGCCTCAATTTTATATTTTATGAACATTACTAATCTGATTTGGCTTCTTTCTTTGTAAAGAATACTGCACCATATGGAGTGACAATACAACTGAAGAGTGAGCAGGTCAAATCTATAGAATCTCAGTGCTACATCTCCGTGCCTCAGATAACCAATCATGAAAACTTCTCTTCTTTTGTCGTTGCAAGCTTACCATTTACTCTTTTTTCCCCAAATCTTTCCAGAAAATAAAGATGCATCGGGCTGTGGAGGTGACATGCTCTATCATTTTTGAGGATAGCCAGGCACCTTCCGTAAGTCCTTGTCCCATTTTATCTCCTGACTTTTTTCATCAAATTTGTTGTTGTGGGATAATAATACATGACAATTCAAGTAACAAAATTAGTACAACATCATTAGTTCTTTTTTAGGCAATTTTGTTTTTTCCCTTTGGAAAACAGTTGTTCGAGGATCATTCTGGATCCCCACTGTCATGAGTGGTGTTGATTGAATTAAAATTGACCGTCTTTGCGGCGATATTTTCCACAAAGCTGCATATATGTTTGTAGGGATTATTAGTTTGTTTATATTTGTCATTTTGGGCATACAGTATGTAGCAGTCTCTACTATATTATGCATTCGAAGAAAATAATGTCACAATATTTGCTACAAATGTGTACAGGTTGTGCATCACCATGAAGAGGAAGAGCAAGAGCCAATCTCACCCGAAATTTCTTTGCATTCGCAAGATTCTGCAGTGAGTGTTAAAGGGTTACTTACAGTACCCCAGACAATGCAATTAATTTGTTCTACTTGGACCTAATTCTTCTTCCTTTTTGCCTGTCCAAGTCTCACAAGTTCGAAAGGGGAGAGGGCGAAAGCCGAAGATGGCAGGTATACTGTTTTCCTCTCTAGCATAAGTTTCCTCATAGCTGTATATACATTGTAGGGGATCTTGGTTTGTTTTGATCTGTTGTTTTGGGCATACAACCGACAAGGATGAAGACTCAGTTGAGGAAGGCAGGGCGTATCCTTCACTATGCAATTGGTACAAGGATGAAGAATCAGTTGAGGAAGGTCGGGCGTATCCTTCACTACGTAATTGGTACAAGGATGGAGACTCAGATGAGGAAGGTTGGGTGTCTCCTCCACGCTTTAATTGGTACAATGATTAAGAGACAACAAGCAAATAAGCAGAAGGCTTAGGTGACAAAGGCCAGGTGCATCCTTTTGCTGACCTGTGTTGTGTTTGAAGGGGCACCATTTTGTAACGATGCATTATTTTGGGATCTGGCTGGAATGTGTGGAATTGTGGCCTAGTTTCTATGTTGTCCTTGCTGAACTTTGGCATGTCTGCATGAGAATACATTTGGTTTATGTCATGTATAGTTGATTAATATGTATATAATTATGATTGGTTTTTTGGAGGATCTATTAATTATAATTTGTGTAAATGGGTCAGGCCCAGCCTGAAAAGGGCCCGCAAAACAGCCTTTTATAAGCTGGAAAACGATTTGTGATGAATCAAACATGGACCGAAACAGGCCGGGCATGTTTAGCAGTACGCACACTATCGGCCTTTTTTGAAGAAAAATATGGGCCCGGCCCACCTGGAAACTAGCCAGACCCATGATGGTGGGACCCACAACCATGTGGGCCCCACCGTGGTGGGACCCACAATTTAATTAATCATTGTAGGCTTAAGTGTTATATTATCATTGTTCTACTGTTAGTTCAATTTGCTCATTGCATAAAATTATCTGAACTAAGTACTATCAATAGAGTGTGGATGGCACCCTTTATCCTGTGCTGTGTTTGTGGAACACGAGGACCATCCCCTGTTGTCATCATTATGAGCACCATGTTTGGATATCGGACATTTGTCCGCTATTCATTTTGCATCATCTCAATTTTTTCTCTATCACTCACCGAAATGTACTTTCTACAGAAAACGTGTCTTGCAGACCAGCAGAACCGTGAGAAAGTACAGATGAATCAGCGCACAGGCTCCCGGTGCTGCGTTGCCCAGGCTCATGCCTTGGTAAGGAACTAGTCAGTCGACGCCTTTGATTTCTTCTTATTAAATGCTGATTAGAAATTTCTTTGCACATCATTTCAGAGAGATAAATTCGATGAAGAGCCCACACCGGTGGAGCTATTCAAGGAGTTCCATTCATCACAGAAAGTTGGTTCTATTAGTGAGATAGTTCAACAAGCTCTTGTAAGTGCTTTTCTCCTTTTTATGTCCTCTTATAGCTTTATATAGTGGCACTCTAAAAATCTGTTAACAAGATGGAACTTTGACCTGTCACCCTTTTTTGCTAGGATGATATGGAGGAGATAATGGAAGAATCTGTACAGCGAGAGGAACCGCCGTCTCCTGGTCGTGCTGTTCATGAAGTTGTTCAAGCAAGTACCTTTTTTGAAGTTGCGGGCCTTCAACCGAAGAAAAGAAACAGAGGTTCCGTTTCTTCCTGGTTGGAAGCACTGATGGCTGGACTTCAGCGCGAGAAAGCCGAAAGTCGACAAGTTGAACAAATAGTTGAACAACGGAGGAGGGAGATTGATGCCTTGCAGAAGCAAGCCCAAGATGCGAGAGACTCAAACCGCATTCTTGATGCCCAATTAGAGGACCTGAGGAACGAATCAGCACGAAAGGCAACCTTGATGGCCTCTCTTATTTCTAAATTTCAAGGGGAAGGTCAGGTGCATCCTTCATCTCTGACATCTGAATGATGATCTTTATTTCTAGCCTAATTGGTTTTGGTGGATTACAGAACTCCTCTGTGTGGTGTGTTGTGCGTATGGGCACCATTTGTACTGTGGCATGATTTCGTTATCTGGACAGAATATGAAATTTGCCATCGCTTTGGTTTAAGTGTCATGTATATCTGACTCATCTATGTATCTAACAGTTGATTAATTCGGTATATGTTTGTGAAGATCCAACCTGATATGATTTGTAACGAAATAGTTGGACCGCAAATGGGCCCGCGGGGACCAGTATAATTATGGCACGCGGACCTTTCGTAACGCGAAATGTGGACAAATCGAAAAATGACACGTGGGCCAATGGCAGAGTGACACGTGGTGCTGTAGAACAAAGACACATGGACAAATAGCGCGATGACACGTGAACCAATATGGAGATGACACGTTGTCCAATAAAAAATGGCACGTGGGCCAATAGAACGATGACATGTGGACCAACAAGAGAGTGACACGTGGACCATAAAAAAAGATATGTGGACCTGTAGAAAATGACATATGGACAAATAGGAAAACAACATGTGGACCAATAAGAAACTGACATGTGGATTGCCATGTCATCCTGCCAGCATGGCGTAGCTGCCACGTTGGATGCCTCGGTCATCTTGCCAGCGTGGCAGAGTATAAATACATATATGTACCTTTACTGGCTAATGAAGATAGTCTAACGGCAAATCTAAAAAGGTCATAAATCATGACTGGCCACGCTCGACTGCTGACAGTCCCTAAAAGGTCATAAATCGCGATTGATGACGAAAAAATCGTCACTACAAGCACTCGGTGACGCATTAAGAACGTCACTAATCAGCATATCTGTTCTAGTCCATCCACTCTGGATATGGACTTCGATACATAAAGCTCTGCTCCCTGGGTTTAAGGTCAAATTACTCGTTCATAACTTTAGCCAATCTGGCAACTATATCTTCTCGCGAGTTCTGTCCTTGCCCCCCAGCCGATTGGGACAGCTGGTGTAACTGAGCAGCCTGATCATTATTATAAACCTCATGATAATCCGCCACCCTATGAAAACCTTGTGGTATGTCTTGATTGAACAGTGTGGAATTGACATTGGGAGGCACATGATACCTTGTTTGAGAGGTTTGACCAATCCTTGGATCAGTAGAAGTCCCGCCTACTTCCAACCTCTGAGTGGACATCAGCACCGATTCTGCATTTGGACTAGCAAGATTTGGCGCTGATACCCAAGTGGTTCCCTCAGTCACCGGAGCTTGAGAACTTGAAGCCCACAACTCCATCGGCATGCCATAGGTTTGTTTTTGCCGAGAAGTTGACCCATCTTGGACTGCAGGCTGACCATCAGGAAGCGCCATGCGTATCGGTGTAGCGGCCGGCAAGGTGAAAGCTGGTCCCGCAAGCCCAGGTTCATGGATAGTACCATCAATGATTGTTTTGACCAAATTGTACACTGAATTGATGAGCACACCTGATTGATTAACAAAAGCACTATGAACTAAGGCATTCACAGCCTCTTCCAGCAAACCTCGATTTGGTAACTTTTCAGCCTTTAGTGCCGCAAGTTCTTCTGGCTTCAACACTACTGGTATAGTTGACTTCGATGTAGCTTTGCCACGTGTCATCTTGATCATACCAAGGTACTTATCTAACATTCCACCAGGTAATTCTGATATTGCTTCTTCTGATCCAGCATCATCTCCTCCCATGCAGCCAACTCATTATTGCTAGTTATCTCAAAAGAATCTTTGTTATCGCCGATGATCGGCGTAGGAATCCAAATTTGCTTGCCCTTGTTATGGACAACCAAGGAACCATCATCAGCAACAGCTTGAATGAACGTCATCTGCTTCAGAAAACTTGATGTTATCCCATCGGGCGTGCCAAAAAGTGTGTTGGCAGTAAAATTATCCGTCACTGCTTCACACACACGGCCTGAGAGATTTGCTTGACTCTGTTCAGGACCAAAACATGGAACGCGGTGAACTCCAGAGCGTGCCAGTCGATTTTTCCTACAAATCGACAAAGACAAGAAAAGCGCGTAAAATTCCTGGGCTATCGGCCCCGGATAGGCCGATGCGTAACCGCAACCGATATAAGAAAATAATAAATAAAAAGGGCGTAACAAATGTTCGGCTATCGGCTAGAAACGAATAGGCATGTTCGCAAAAGTAATTACTTGTACAATAAATAAAGCAAACGTTACACGCATCAGGATTGGCATTGAGAAAAGGGTGACAACCTAGCATGTAATTGGCAAAAATTCTATCGGCAAGTACTATACTAAAATGAATCAGCATCGACAAACATGTCTCAGATCTTTCCCATGAGCAATAAAATAAAACATTAAATAACATAAACGGGCATAGATCTGAATTTGATAACCAATCGGCTAAACACCCCGAAAGAACTATTAAAGTAATAAACTTAATCAAATCGACACGTTGCTAATTGCTTCTCCTAGGACAAGCAAACTAGGCGACATAATACGGGACTAGGTCAAACTGTACTACACAATCGGCAAATGATAAACTCGATTAACTTTAGGTCGTTCAATAGTGACTCGAATAACCAGATCAAACAGGAATCGACATCAGCAATCAGCTACAAGGCTACAGCTAGGACAAGTCAAACTAACTGTAACAAAGAATTGGACTAGGTCTTAAACAATTTCAAGTAGTCGATGCATAATATCAAACACTAGATTGATCTAAATTACCGGATAACTAGCGGCCACATCAAATTCTAGTTATGGACAAGTCAACATAACAAAAACCAATGCATTTACCTCACGAAATCCAAGTCGATGAACCGGAGCCCTGATGAGCGCCGATGTCGACGAAAATTTTGTTGAGAAGAGGTGGCGATGCGCCAAAAAGTGATTGTATTGATTGATTAGGGTTCTTACAATATTCACGGACCCATATTTATACACTCGGGACACTCCGATTCGACCACGTTTCGGTCAAAACTCTTTCTAAACTAAAACAGGAAAAGAATTAAAAAAGGACTCGGACCCACACATGTACACACGTTTCCTTCAGCTTGGCGACTTCCAGCGGGCCACCACTTCGAGCACCAAGAGTCTTTGACCCAGCGCACAATGACAATGGGCTCTAGGCCGAAATCTGGTGTCAACAGAGAGAAGCTGCGGAACCAAAAAAAAGGGAGGGTAAGATGGACGCGCAACGTGACGTGCATCTCGGGGCACTACGCATCAACGACGAGACTCACCGGAGAGGGAGTATTGCTCGGTGGCACGGCGGGGTCACTCGGCCAGACTTGGGGAAAACGAAGAAATCCGTGCGAATCACGGCGGGAGAGGGGAAAGGGTGGCCATGGCGGGCTCTGTAGCTCCTTGGCGCAGCACTTTGCACAGCGCCACAACCCGGAGAAGCTTCACCATAACGGCACGAGCCGAGCTCGGGCTCATAGTAGCAATGGCGGGCGGTGGCTAGGGTTTGGCGATGGGGAGTGAGGGAAATGAGAGGGAGAAAAACAGGGGAGGGAGCGGATGCCGGTTTTGGAGCTCCGACGAGGTCAACCAATGGCTGAGAGGCGAGGAGCATGGCTCCGGCCGCTGTCGGCGACGTGACGGCATGTCTCCGGCGCGGGCAGTGTGACGGTGAGGCTGACAGGTGGGCCCATGGGCATCTTTTCTTTCCCCGAATTATTGAAACTCTGGTTTTTCCCAAATTTGTGCATGCTATTTAAAATAGCAAACGAACTCCAAAAATTCTGAAACTTGTCTCTGGTGAAATCTCAAAGTAGGGAACCTCTAGTAGTATAACATGCACACCTTGATTCCATGTAGACTTCAAACTGCAGGCTGTCAAAGTGGGGTACTTTCTAAGCTTTGGAGATTTATTTGGGCATCCAAACGAATTTCAAAATCATGAGAAAATCTCCAAAATTCTTTCCCTTTGACATGCATCCTCTGGTATTTTTGGTTTCCCAAGTTGTTATTGAAAATTTCAAGTTCCTTCACAATCCTTTATTTGACATTCATTTGAAATTTGATTTTGAATTTGAATGTGTTTCCAGTTTGTGTTCTGTTCAGTTGGTGTCGCTTGCAATGGCTGGGCTTCAGTGACACGGGTTGTCACAGCCATGCGTTCCCCTCGCTGACGTATGGCCCCATGATAGAGACGTTTCCACGCAACCGAAATGTCCGCCACGACCTGATCAACAGCTCAGTCTGCGGCAATTAACATTCCACTTGGTCTCTTTTCCTTCCCAAATGCGCCATAAAAACTAGACGGAGGGAGCACTTATTTAGCAGCTACTAGCCCCATATTGTAATCTGGAACCACTGATCAGATTTTGTCGGCAGCTACTAGTTCGAGGCATTAAAAAATAGAACTTTGTTTTTGTTGATCGAGTGAGGCCAAAGAAGCCAGAAGTGGTCCTTCCTCCGGTTGCCAAATAATGGAAGTGGGACTAATTAATTATGTCTTAACGTAAACAAGTTCTTCTCCCCATTGACCATATGAGCTAAAATTAGCAACTACTCTCTTCAGTGTTAAAAAACTTGTCGTTTAGGATGTTGACACGGTTTTTAAACACAACTTTGACTAATACTTTTTGCAGTAAAATATTTATAAAATATAGCTACATTTATGAAATCATATTTCAATATGAATCTACTCATCTCATTTTCATATTTCAAACACTAGTACAGATCTGTCGATTAATGACGATTTTACTGTAGATCCATCACTATTTTGGGGGTTTTCCCGTTTTCGGCCAACTTTATGACGTTTTTCTCGATCCGTCACTAACAAGCCTCATTTGTGACAAAAATCCATATAAATCGGTAAACAGTATTGTCCCGTGTCGCCGGTCTACTACTCTAGGCAGGTTCTGGGTGGCCGATTCGTCACTAAAATCCCGTTCCGAGTACGGCAACCAATGGGGTTTAATTTGACACATATCGCTCCCCATAGCTTTTTCTTTCCCCATTCTTTTGGGCTCTGCTAGAATAAACCTCAGCCAGGTTCACACATCTCAGTCTAAGGATGAGTATGGTCAGTTACAGTAGCATAAGCGCAAATAGGTTGGTGGATTATGGTTGATGTGAGTAGTTCATCATGCAGAACAATGGCGGTTCCCCAGAGCGCGCACAAGTTCCGGTGGTTCCATGGCCCGGCGCTTCATCCAGTGCTGCCATGGCGCCCTCCAACCGCGCCCACAACAGGGGCGCCCATCCGCCCTCACCAGCCCGGCGGTGGGATCCGGTTCCAGTAATCTCGCTGTGGTCTCCGTGGCTGGCCTCCACGAGCCGACGCCGCCACACCGCCTCCGATCCCGGTGGACCCGGTCCCTGCGGCCCCGACCTCCCCACGCTCCAAAGCCTACGTGGAAACAGACTCGGAGGAGGACAGGTTCCACGGTTACAAGACGCCCGTCCCGAAGGGTGATGCCCTGCGCGTCAGCCGTCGTGGCCCAGAGTGCTTCATCTGCCCCATCTGCCGCAACAAGAAGCCGAGGAAGTCCATGGATGACATGAAGAAACATGTCGTTAGCTTGGCTTGGCCGTACAACGACAACTTCTCGAGCCGCCATCGTCAGGTGGCTCGGAACCATGGGTGGATGCCGCCGCTGCCGCAGCAGCAGCAGTGAGCCGAGCGCCGGTGGTATCTTTTTATGCTTGCTTGTAATCTACTAGTAGTAGTAGTAGTAGTAGTAGTAGTAGTAGTAGTAATGGCGAATGCTGGAACTATTTGTGGTGCCAAATAATTGTATTTTGGAAAAGACGCTCTTCTAATCTGCTCTCAATGGATTTGGTGTCATCATCTTGTAGTACTGCACTCTAGTCTGGTGGCATGCTATTTATATCCCATGAGTTTTGTTTGTCGTCAACGGACCTTCCCCTGTGAAAAGGAACTAAATTTGCACATATTTGACCCCTTAATTGCCAGTGTACACAATTTATGCATGTATGTAGATGATGGTTTATACAGTTGGCAAAAGTTAACTTTTGTGCATACTTTCCTGCTGTGTGGGCATTTGGGCAATGTCTTTGTACCCTGGTTGGAACGCAGGATTATTCTCGAAACACACAGCAACACGAAAAACGCAGTATCGATGTTGGATGTCACTTGCATCCCTATAGGTATTCAAAACGTAGGAAATGTTTCAAATGCGGTGATTAAAGTTCAACCTAGTCAAGAACGCGGGATTCTTGAAACACAGGATCTGATATTCAGATGAGAGAGATAGACACAATGAAATTTTTTCATGAGGTTGGACCTCAATCTTAGAATCCTTCAAAATCCCTATGAAACAAACCATTCCATAGGAATCTACCGTGTGCATTCCTTTGTTCCAAAGGGCTCTGGTCGCAATAATTCTTAGGATTGAAATCCTCCAAAATTCCTATCAAAATCCTATAGCCCAATGGAGGCCGAATTGGCGATTCACAATTTTCAGCGCTAAAATGTTGACGTGAGACTATCCCGTGCTCAAAATTCAACCTACTCACGAGAATATCCCCTGTTGAAGATTGGTTGAGTGGTTGGAGCTTGCTCACACTCGTTCCCTGTGAGTTTAATTTGACAAGATCGGACAATGCTGCCACTGCTAGCCGCCTATGAGTGGTTGGAGCTTGCTCACACTCGTTCCCTGTGAGTTTAATTTGACAAGACTGGACAATGCTGCCACTGCTAGCCGCCTGTGCCTTCCTCAAGGACTGTGAAGGAAAGGAATCACACGCTTTGGAAGACGCAGCTTGAGGCTTGACTTGTAAGCTAACTCTGTACTAGTAGCCTACTACTACTATGTAACTGTGCACCTCCTGCACAGCTTATCTTCTGGTGGACGCGCATCACTGGCACCAGAAACGGCTCCGGGAACCCGCTCCCTCCCAGGCTCGTGCACCCATCACTCGCACCAGAAACTCATGCCCTACATTTTCTTTGCGTCTCCCTTGCATTGATTTGCGAAAGTCGGTTTCATTTGCTTGTTGATGTTCGATTTCTTTTTCATAGATTTTGGTTTCTTTACTAGTTTTGCTTTCGATCTATTTAGGTGAAACATGGACAAGGGGACGAACAAGCAAGCTATGGAGGGCGCAGCCGCAAGCAAGAGGAGCAATGTGAGCCTGGTGAATGAGCCTGTAGAAAAAAGGTTTGCATTCTCTTGTTTGATGTTTCGATTCCCTTCATCAACTATTTCATTGACATCATACTAGTTACTAGTAGTTCTTTTTTGCAGCTACCAACCTGCATGTAGGGATCATGTAGTAGTAGAAAGTGTGCCGCAGCATGGGCGTGAGTGAGCTGGCACCGAGTCGAGTTTTGTTGTGAGCCCGAGGGTAGCAAAAATAATTCGTAGCGAGGTCGAGAATGAGATGTCAGAATCTGATTTCTTTGGTGACATTATGTGGGACATAGGGCTCCGGGAAAAGCAGTATCAGTTTTGTTGTTTGATGTTTCTATTTCTTTCTTGGCCTCTGTTGTCGAGTTCTTCTTCTTCCTGAAAATAAGTATTTATTAGTCAAGCTTTGGATCTCTATCTAGGATAGAAGTCATCAAGAGGAAGATGAAGGCCACAACCGATGACCAGGGGAGGAACACGCGCATGAAGGACTGCGGGGAACTAGGAGACGAGGCCATGAGAATGGTCCATGAACGGATAGGGATTCACAAGGATCTCCTGAAGCTCATGGAAAATTCACACACAGAACTAATGGGGCTTGTGGGGGGAAACATGCAGCTCAACGGACTAGAACACAGCAAGATTGTCTCAATGTGCGACATGGAGGTGGCTAACCTGGAACAGTGTAAGCGCATTATATCACACCTAGATATTCCATGTTTGTGAACAATTCCTGTAGATTAATGTCGGTTGTTCCAATGAATAGCTTGGTTCAGGCAAACTTGTATGATTGTTTCCAGCTAAATTTATTGATTGATTGTATAGATGTCAGCAATCTTAGCGGCTTACACGACACCAATTTTCGGAACAATCTGAAGGCAAAGAAAGCAGCTGCTGTTGAGGGGGAAGACGTGGTCGCGGCTGAAGATGCTGATCGCGAGGAGGTAGATGCCGCCGAGGTCAATGACCCTGCTGCCGAGAAGAAAGACGCTCCTGCTTTGGAGGAAGACACTGCTGTCGAGGAGAAGACACTGCTGCCGATGAGATGGATGCCGCCGGCAAGGTGAAAGACGCCACCAAGGAAAAAGACGTGCCTGCTAGAGAAGATGAGGCTGAAATCATGGCTGCTTAAGAAGACTAGTTAATGTCAGTCGGCATGGCGAACCATCTCGTGTCATGTTAGTTATTACCAGATGTAGTTCGATAATTAGTAGTAGTACTTTGGTCCCCCGAACGATGCTTATTTTGGGGTAGCGCAATGCTGCTCACCACCTACAGTGCGCGGGCACCGACAGGTCCTTGTTTGACACTTAATCAGCATTGGGTGTAATTTATGTTGTGCGATGCATGTCATTTAATTGCTCGCCGAGCTTTTTTTATCTTGGTTATTGGCTTTTTTACTCAAGTTAGAGCTTTTCTTTCCTAGCTTTTTCACTTGAGTTGTTTAATTGTTTGCTTGACTTTAGCTCATTTTTTTGTCCATTTCTTCTCTTTACAGATCCCCTCGCCGGGATGTTCCCGTTGGTTCCATGGCAGTTAATGGATGTTCCCATGTGCGTTCCATGTCAGTTCAGGATGTTCCCCTGTGCTTGAGATAGCGATTCTTCTCTTCTGAAACGCGTTGCAGCCAGCAAATACGTGTTGGTGGACAGTTCACTTGCGAGCTACTGTACTCAGCGTGGAAGTGCATATGACTGACGCGCTAATTCTAATGGTCAAACTGTTAACAAATACTCCCTCTGTCCCACAACAAATGGCATCGAAGCATTTAAATATTGTCCCAGAACAAATGGCACTGTAGCCAAATATGGTAAGCTAATCTGGTATTTTTGGAAAGCTAATTTCATGCGTATCATTAAAAAGCAGGCAAACGTAATTAAAAGACATTGTTTCCTATTTAGTTGGCTCATACAAGGCATATTATCACTAATAATTAGGGGGTATCAAGGTCATTTTGCTCTACTTCTAATCTGTCTGAGATTTTCTAGGATGTCATTTGTTATGGGACGGAGGGAGTAGGAGCAAATGATTATTTCTGCCTTGTCCACGGCCCCCTCGTTTGAAAACGTCACAAACTCACAATGGATTCGCTGGTTTGAACAATAAATGCCGCAGCAGCCACGTTTTCATTTGCCTACCCAAACGAGAGCGACTGTTTCAAAATTTCAACCACGATGGGAAAAGACCATGTTGTCCCTTCCTTTCCGGTCTCCAAATCCATCCGCTCTGTTTTTCTGATCCACTGCCAGGGGTGTTTTGGTAAAGTATGCCAAGGGAGCCATTAAAACGCGCTGGATCTTGACCTCGCTGCCAACCCAAACATTGTCTCGCCGATCCAGATCTCTGCTCCGCCGTCGCCTCGCTGCCGTTCCCGAGCTTCACCTCCACGCCCTCTGCATCATTCCTGATCCCGCCCTTCGTTGTCGTATGCACCAGAGCTCTGTCCTTCTCGAAGACTTCGATGGCACCAGGGCGAAATCCGGCGATGGCAGGTATATTGCTTCCCGATTTGCAGCAATAGTTGCTATATAGCTCTATGTACATTGTAGGGATGTTTTATTTTTGAGACCTACATTGTAGTTGATCTGTTTATATTTGTCATTTTGGGCAATGGGCATGCAACTGATATTTGTCTCGACTTGCATTTTAAACAATCAATCTCACACAATATGTTTTACGAACGTGTAGACGATGAGCTTCACCATGAAGAGGAAGAGACTAACCTGTACGCGCTTCAACGACTGAAAAGAGTTGAAGCAAATGAAGAAATCTTTAGAAACCTTGGTCTACCGGGGACCCTAAACGGAGACAGTAGAAATAAGGTTTTATTGTTTTATTTCCATTTGCAAGTTTCTATGTTGCAGTGTTACTTCTTAGTACCGTAGACATTGCAACAGGATTTTTTTTAGAAGCCCTTGATTTTACCATGTAAATGTAACAAAATTTCTAATCTGGCCCTCTCTTGCTAAGCTTTTAACCTATTCCAAAGCTAACTTTTCTTCCTTTTTGGCTGTCGAGGCCTCACAGGTTCCTAATAAGGGGAGAGGGCATAAGTGTTCCACGCCGAAGGCAACCAGTCTTGTTACAGGCGGAAGAGGTTCCAAGAGAGTGTTGGCACCTCCTCAAGAAGTCCCAAGACTAACTAGGCAGCGGGTTGTTGGTCTTACGTATGCATAATAAAATATTTCTATTCCACAAGCGCACGAAACACCGTTGTAGCATTTCACCCAGGAGTATTCCAAGGTTATCGTATTTATCTTTATCCACAGGGAAGGCTAAGAATATTAAGAATTAACAAGAAACATCTATTAATTATAACATTGCAAACTATGCCTAAGCAAGGGTACAGATGTTTGATACGTATGTTGTACTCAGGAGAAAGATCCATCATATAGATAACAAGGAGTTAGCATTTAGTTTGGGAGGACAACGAGCAGAAGGTATCTTTTAGCCTAGGGGTTAGCATTTAGTTTATCCGATAGTCTACAACTATAGATTCATTAATGTGTATTGGGGAACACGCATTTCTTCAGCAGACAACCTGAGAATTAGGTCCGACTACTGACGACACTACGTGCTATAATTAAGACCCTACCATCTCGATAACCCGGACGTGGCGGATTGCAAAGGCCTGAACACGCCTGTCACACGTGGGGCTACCGTCCTTCCGTGGGGTTACGGGCAAACCACGTCTAGAATGATTCCTTGAACCATACAAGCAACTATCCTAGATAACTTACTCTTCCTGGCGAGAGCAGGCCAACCATACATGACAAAATCTATGTGAACTGTGTAAGCATATGGTGGTGCAAACAACTCATGTAGATAAATCTACCATGCACAGACGTGGAACCCACACAAGAAATTCGCTATGTATGAACTAAAATGAAAACTAAATTAAATAAATAATATAATAAATAATAAAATAAATATATTAAAGAAAATCTAATAAAAGAAAAGATACAAGAGAACTTTACCGACTTCCGAAGAGAACTCCGGAACTCCAAGAGAAGCTCTCACTTCTACTCTCACTCCCATAACTAAAACACTGATCCTATTCTAAACTACACAAGTGGAATGCTTCTTCCATGAGGTATGAGTTGAACCGAAGCCGGCCAGGGGTATTTATAGCCTCCACACAGCAGAGGGGATTTTATAGTCGAAGGAGACTTGGCGGGGCCACCAAGTCAGGCCGGCCGGCCCTCCATTGTGGTGGTTGGCCAATGCCTTCCGCGTGGACGCTCCAGATGCGTTCCTGGTATCGGGTTGGAGGTCGGTTACCCAGTGGGGGCACTTGTGGTAGAGTAAGGGCCAAGTTTAGGCCCAAACAGCCCACTCTGCGATGTCGGTTTTTCTTCCACCTTGATGGGTACTTGGGTTAGATGTTTTGAGGTGTATGTAGCCGACTGGAGGAAGATTGGGACCAACAGAGACAAAAGTAGACCGGCCGGCCTAGAGTTTGGGCCGGCCGGCCAACAGTTTTCAGCCCGACTCCCAATTTTGGAATTGGCGTAACTTCTTCTCCTGGACTCCGAATTGGGTGGTTCAAAAGTCCATTTTGACTATCTTGGTGAGGGCTTTGACATGGAGGGATCAAATCTCTGGTTTGAATAATTATTCCCTATGTCATTTCCTTGATTCTTCCTTTGTGTGTTGCCGAGATGTCGGAGCCGGGTCTTGTGCTTTTGGATATTTGATATTTCTCTATGAGTATAAGCACATTTGCACCAATATTCCTTTGTACCTTGCAAAACAAGCTTACATCCAAAACTTGTGGAATTTTATTAGTTTAATGCATAGAACATTGGTGCATGCCATTCATAGTTTTTACACCGTCAACACACTCCCCAAGCTTAACTTTGCTCGTCCTCGAGCAAACAACTTAGGGTACCAGTGGATCAGGAGTTACAAAGATAGCGCCCAAAGGGTAACAAAGATGCAACCACGTACTCCCTAAATGATGGTAAGTGTACGAGAGCGCGGAATGTTCACAAGTGTTGCACATGTGTGGGGCATGTATGCTTCACTTTGTCATAAAGTATTGAAAACTAGAACAATACTTTTGGACAAAACAATTCTAGCAGGTTCAAGTTCAGAGTTTTTATGTGCTGCAAGACAAGATAAAAAGTCTCCTTTATTTTGGTTCACACTTCCCTTCCCTCTAGTAAGTCTATTCCTATAAGCTTCACTGAAATCCTACCTTCTACCAAATGAGGCTTGCATGTGGAGCTTGGTAAGGATATGCACATTTTTCATGCTTATATTGTAAAGCTAAAGAATAAATCTCAAGAGACATAGCAACTCTTTATATCTCGGTCATATGGAAAATGGCGATGGAGGGGGAGAAGATGAACACACACTGATGGAGATGGTTTTGCAAACTTTTGGTCTTCTTTTATGCTCATGCTCAAGATGTTTATGATAAGAACCTTAGTGCTTATTTGCAAATCATGGAGTCTCTCTTTCTGTTTCTTTTTTTTCTTTTTCTTTTTTTTAAAGACTCCATGAGGTATTAGCACTAGCGATGAAAGGTTCATGAGCATTTTTTAAATATTCTTGAGCTTTTTGATGTAGACCAAAAAGTTTTGCAAATGTGATGATGATGGATGGAGATGCTTGATGATTTAAAACATTCCTTTTTGGTGGAAAGAAAACAAAAACTCATGTGAAGGAATAATGACCGAGATTTAGAGTGCTTACTCTCAAAAGCATTTAAACCTTAACAAAACTCAACGCATGAGCAAATGGCTATGAGTGGGGCCGTTTTGAATATTTTCATGATATGGCTCTGGTAGGTAAATAAATCCTCATAAGAAAAGTGTTTACAAAACGAAAGGGTTTTTAGGTACTTGCAGCAATTAGAATGAAAAACATCTCTAAACTTTTACCATGCTAAGAAATTGCAGCAAGTCCTAATCTTGCCATATCATAATCCACAATGCTTAGACTTGGTGTGATGTATGCAACCCACAAAATGTAACAACACTAGTGATGTGACTATGCTCAAGTATAAATAACACATATGTCAAGAGTAGAGGTTGCATCAATGCGACACAAGGGGAGCTAGCATGTAACTAATCATCATTTCCTTTAAGTGCAGCATTCGCCAATATTCTAGCATTTTATTCGAAACAGGGAGTATTTTGTTGATCGATAGGAATACTTACCTGGGTCCTTCCCAAGCTTGAGTCTTTGCAAGACTTAAGCTTGTGTTGAACTCCTCCTCACCTGTCGGTCCTCCCAAACTTGAGCCTTTTGCAAGGCTTAATCTTGAATAGGCCGCTTCCTCTTTTCTTTTTGCATCTGCAAAAAGAATGAGGGTGATACAAGTGGCTAGCCCCTATTGGGCTTTGCCGAGAACCTAATATTTTTGGTTTTTTAATATTTTTTTCTCTTTTTTATTTTTGGGGAAAGGGCACAATTCAAGAAGGATATATGATATAGAAGCACTTACCTAGCGGTGCCTCCCCAAGCTTAGATCTTGCAACAATGTGCAAGTCTAAGCGAAAAACTTTCATTTGAAGGTATGGGTTCCGCCTTGTCGGTTTCTTCTTATTGAATTGTGTGCCTTTCATGTTGCCGGTTGTACTTGATTTGCTCTCAGCATGATTCCCGCAATGGTTAGTACAAACCTATTCGTCTACATCGGACACATCTCTATCTTTCCATTAATCAACCTAGACACCATGTCTAATTCGATCAACTATGTACGAAGAGCAGAGGGAATTCAACACACTCCTTTTTATCATGAAAGTATTATAGAGATGTGCGCTTTTTCTGTTGTTCGAACTACCACCGGGCGTAATCTTCTTAAGAGACCATAGACACAGAAGTGGCTCACCCAAACAATAGAAAAAGGTGTAGGCGATGATTTATGACTAACATTGCAGCACATTTTCCATCAAAGAGTAACTCGATGTACTTTGCATCCATGAAGCAAACAAAACAATTAGGCAACATTTCCTTTATTTATTTTATTTTATTATTTTTATTACATTTTTTTCGAAAGGAAAGGTTATATGACAAGGAAGGAATGAAATAAATGCATATGCTTACCTGACGGTTCCTCCCCAAGCTTAGTCTTTGCAATCAAATGCGAGACTAAGCTTTTAGATATCTTCGTCGAACGCCTTGGTTCCGCCACATATGTTTCCTTCTTCCTGTCATAAGAATCGATCTTTTCTTGCAAAATCCCTAGCCTATGATTGGGCACTCGGGTTCTTTTTTTTTTAATTTAATTTTTTTAAGCCCGTGGCCGATGATTGGGCACTCGGGTTTTTTTTTTTAAATGCAGTGGGTGGGATGGAGGGAAATCAAACATGCAGATGGTTTGAAAATGAAATAATGCAAATGTGATGATATGCAGGTGGAATGCTAAGGCTAGTTGCAAATTAAAATAACAGATAATCAATGTCAATCAATGATATCTTAAACCATTGCTTCCCCGGCAACAGCGCCAAAAATGCTTGTTGGTGTTACGTATGCATAATAAAATATTTCTATTCCGCACATGCACGGAACACCATTGTAGCATTTCACCCAGGAATATTCCAAGGTTATCGTATTTATATTTATCCACAGGGAAGCAGGCTAAGAATATTATGAATTAACAAGGAGATATCTATTAATTATAACATTGCAAACTATGCCTAAGCAAGGGTACAGATGTTTGATACGTATGTTGTACTCCAGAGAAAGATCCATCATATAGATAACAAGGAGTTAGCATTTAGTTTGGGAGGACAACGAGCAGAAGGTATCTTTTAGCCTAGAGATTAGCATTTAGTTTATCCGATAGTCTACAACTATTGATTCATTCATGTGTATCGGGGCACACGCATTTCTTCAGCAGACAACCCGAGAATTAGGTCCGACTACTGACGACACTACGTGCTATAATTAAGACCCTACCATCTCGATAACCCGGACGTGGCGGATTGTAAAGGCCTAAACACGCCTGTCATACGTGGGGCTACCGTCCTTCCGTGGGGTTACGGGCAAACCGCGTCTAGAATGATTCCTTGAACCATACAAGCAACTATCCTAGATAACTTACTCTTCCTGGCGAGAGCAAGCCAACCATACATGACAAAATCTATGTGAATTGTGTAAGCACATGGTGGTGCAAACAACTCATGCAGATAAATCTACCATGCACAGACGTGGAACCCACACAAGAAATTCTCTAGGTATGAACTAAAAGGAAAACTAAATTAAATAAATAAGATAATAAATAAGAAAATAAATATATTAAAGAAAATCTAATAAAAGAAAAGATACAAGAGAACTTTACCGACTTCCGAAGAGAACTCCGGAACTCCGAGCAAAGCTCTCACTTCTACTCTAACTCCCATAACTAAAACACTAACCCTATTCTAAACTACACGAGTGGAATGCTTCTTCCATGAGGTACGAGTTGAACCGAAGCCGGCCACGGGTATTTATAGCCTCCACACAACAGGGGGGATTAGATAGTCAAAGGAGACTTGGCGGGGCCACCAAGTCAGGCCGGCCAGCCCCCTTGCTAGGCCGGCCGGCCCTCCATTATGGCGGTTGGCGACCGCCTTCCGCGTGGATGCTCCAGATGCATTCCTGGTGTCGGTTTGGAGGTCGGTTACCCAGTGGGGGCGGTTGTGGTAGAGTAAGGGCCAAGTTTAGGCCCATACAGCCCACTCTGCGATGTCGGTTGGTCTTCCACCTTGATGGGTACTTGGGCTAGATGTTTTATGGTGTATGTAGCCCACTGGAGGAAGATCGGGACCAACAGAGACAAAAGTAGGCCGACCGGCCTAGAGTTTGGGCCGGCCCGGCCAACTGTTTTCAGCCCGACTCCCAATTTTGGAATTGGCGTAACTTCTTCTCCTGGACTCCGAATTAGGTGATTGAAAAGTCCATTTTGACTATCTCGGTGAGGGCTTTGACATGGAGGGATCAAATCTCTGGTTTTAATAATTATTCCCTATGTCATTTCCTTGATTCTTCCTTTGAGTGTTGCCGAGATGTCGGAGCCGGGTCTTGTGCATTTGGATATTTGATATTTCTCTATGAGCATATTTGTACCAATATTCCTTTGTACCTTGCAAAACAAGCTTACGTCCAAAACTTGTGGAATTTTATTAGTTTAATGCATAGAACATTGGTGGATGCCTTTTATTTACCGATATGTTGATGGTAATTTCATGGTTTTTACACCGTCAACACGGGCAAGAGAATTGTCCGCTGCAAACCCAGTCGAAGGAACACAAGAGGACAGCACCCAAGTGCATGATGACGGCAAGGATCATATTTGTTGTTGCTAAATATTATTTAATCTGTTGATAACCACTTATCGATTAACACGTGATTGCAATTTTGTTAGAGGAAGAAATCGGAACTACTCCAAAGGGCACAGGAAGATCTGGGGAAGATCTGAAAGGATCAAAAAGGGAATGGACAAGTAAGCTGGCAATCCACATTTTGGAAGGGAAGAAACGGCCAAAAGTACCATTGCAAGCTGCAAAGCTTGCAACTGAAGGCGGCATCGTACTTCGGTGGCACATACCAGTCCTTCCTCACTGGAAGATGTATAGGGATGAGCGGGAGCGGGAACATCTTGTTAACTACATCAACAAAGTTTTTGTAAGTATATCAACTCATGGCCAAACACTGAAGTGAAATTCCATTTTACTTGCTGTACCAAACCTGACAAGCTCTCTGGTGCCCGATCTTTGTATGCGAGGTGGGGATAACTTTGATTTTCCGTACTAGGTCCAATTTTCCATGGATACTACCAGCAAACCAGTGATTTCAGCATGTGCTCACATGATGAAATGCAGCCAGCGTCAGATGAGATATAAGTTGAAGAAGAAGTTCTTCAATAATATACCAGTGAATGATGTGGTTGTCAAATTTCCTATGCCATCCATGAATGACAATCAGTGGGAAGCACTGGTGAAGTTGTAGTCAAGCCCACAGCACAAGGTACGGCAGAACTTCAAATTGCCTTGTTCCTCTTGTGTCTTGTCGGTTAGTGTGACACTCCATGTCACTGAAGACCAGAATGTGCACCTCATAGAGCAGCAGAACACCCCCTTGCAAAAGAATTAAAAATTCAAAATTCAAATTTCAAATAATGGCCAAACACATGCTTGTGAAGCAACTCAAATTTTTGCATAACAACTTGAACCAACAAAAATACCAGAGGATAGCTCTGCTCAAGGGATAATTTTGGAGAATTTTTAGTGATTTTAGAAATTCATTTGACAGCTCAATAAAATCCCCAAATCCAAAAAAGTGATCAAATTTGAAATGTTGCCATTTGAAATCCCTTTGGATTCCATATGTGCATGTTGTCCAGTGGATAGAACTTTTCAAGAGCTTTCTAACAGTACCAAATTTGCCAATTTTGGAATTTGTTTACTAGTCCAATTTGTGTGCACAAATTTGGGCAAATTTTGAATTTTGAATAATTCTGAAAAATCGAAAGATGCTGCCGGGCCCGCCTGTCAGCCACCTGTAAGCTTCATGACCATTCGAGTATGGAAACCCCAAAGGTATGAATGTTTTGGTGATTGGATGATCATGGTATATGTGACTAACTCTTATGTAGGTTGTTGCCTATGGTCACATACGATGGAAGTTCTCGCCAACCTTTTCTCTATTGAAGATCTCGATGATTGGTTGCCTCGACAACTCGGAACATTGGACTTGATGGAGTCGCGGTCGATGAGATGGATCAAGGCTAAGGACATGCTAGATCCAAGCAAGTGTTGGCTTGGCTTAGATGTAGGCTTGAGTCCATAGGAAAAACCGGGCTATCAAGAGGGTTCGAGTTGGTTCTCTTAGTGCACACTAGTGGTAGAGATCATTGGATGCAATGTGAGGCTCTCAAAGGCTAGAATGGCAGAAGGGAAGCTCGAGGAATCAAGAAAAGTGAAGTTGGAACCAAGGATCGAAGAGAAGATCAAGTTTCAGCTTATGCAGGGAAGACCGTACGGTACGGTCTGGGAGACCGTATGGTACGGTCTCTATTGGAGATCCAGACAAAGAAGACACAGTTTCTGGAAACAGGAGATGAAGAGACCGTACGGTACGGTGGTGGAGACCGTATGGTACGGTCTACTCTGAAGATCGACACAGAGAAGATGAAGTCTCTGGAAGTGAAGATGATGGAGACCGTACCATTGATCGTACGGTACGGTGCTATGATCGTATCGTACGGTCTACAGAGGATGAAGTTACAGGAAGATGGAAGTTTCTGTTGGAAGGAAAGCAAAGGAGACCGTATGGTACGGTCATGAAGACCCTATGGTACGGTCTATATTGGATGAGATGGAACAGAGAAGAGGAAGTCTCTGGACAGTGCAGGAATAGAGACCGTACCATACGGTGCTATGGAGACCGTACGGTACGGTGCATGGTACGGTCTACTATTTTTCTGGGCACTTTTTGGCAAATGGCTAGTTTTGTGGAGGACGCCTATAAATAGCTGGTTGCCTACCCCTTTGAGGGTCTCTTGGCCAGTGGAACAGTTGAGGTTGCCTGGGAGAAGCCAAGAGCAAGAGAAGAGAGCACTTAGTGAGGATTTGGAGTGATCCAAGTGCAAGTGAGAGAGTAATAAGAGCATCTTTTGATCTCTAGGGCTAGTGTGTGCATAGAGAGTCATCTTGAGCTGCTACTCTTGGTCTATGGCAAGGCCTAGATCGGTTAGGCGTTGGTGGTGAGCTTGCCAAGAAGTGTGGAAGCCGCCGCAAGTTTGTACACGGTCTTTGTGCTTCCCGTGTGAAAGAAGCAACAAGAAGAGAGCGCCCTTTGGACCACATCACGTGCGGATCCTTACCCTCGGAGGAGTATCCGGAGTTGCCGGCGGGACGTGCCCGCGTCTTCACTCGGAGGGTGAAGAATGCTCTAGAGGGGATCGCCATCGAGCGGAGGGAGGGGTCGAGACTCCGGCGGGAGTGACCCAACGTGGACTAGGGGGAGACGCCATCCTCCCGATACCACGGGCTAAAAATCCATGAGCAATCTCTATCTCATCTCTTTACTTACTAGCATTTACTTTTCCGCATTCATCTCTTGCTAGTAGAATTGATTGATAGGGTTGTTTGCTTTGCTCTTGGTAGAATAGCATGTGTAGGGCTGCTCTTAGCTAGTCTTGTTAGTGTGTGCGCTTTGCTTGCTTCTTGTTATCACCTAGCAAACTAGTAGGATTGTTAAAGTACCTTGTCGGAGAAATTTATAAGAGCTACCGATTCACCCCCCCCCCTCTCGGTACTCCGTGATCCTTACAAGTGGTATCAGAGCCTCGTGCTCAAAATAGGGCTTAATCGCCTTGAGTAAGGATGCCGGGAGGAAGCGGGCCACCCACGTTCGATGGGACCGACTATGCTTATTGGAAGGCACGTATGCAAGCCTACCTTGAAGCTATCGATTCCAACACGTGGCGTGTGACAAGTGAGGAGGTTGCGCTTGTGGATGACAAAGATGAGGTCATTGAAAATCTCACTAAAGCTAATGCAAAAGCTAAAAATGCTTTGTTTGAAGCGATCACGAAGGATGTCTTTGCTCGCATCAAATCCGACGGAACCGCTCATGAGATTTGGCAACAAATACAAGTTACTCATGAGGGGTCCGTGGATGTGAAAGAGGAAAGATATTATGTGCTCAAAGATAAGTATGACTCCTTTACAATGTCATCAAGTGAATCTATTAATGATGCCTATTCTTATTTGAACTTGATTGTAGAGGACATCAACTCACTCGGTGTGAAGGAGAAGGTCGATGATGCCGGACTCGTGCGCAAGATCTTGAGGATCCTTCCAAGGGAGAAGTACGGCGCACTCATCACATGCCTCTTCAACACCTCACTCGAAGAGCTTACAACGCACAAGTTGATTGGGAAGATCACCGCCTTCGAGAGTTACCACCTCGACCTCAAGCCCGACGAGAAACGAACCAAGAACCTTGCCTTTCCGGTCGAGAGCTCAAGCGAGAAGAAGGGCAAGAAAGTATTTGTCCGTGAATCAAGTGAAGATGAGGTGGATGAAGATGAAGAAGACGATGAATTCTTGCAAATTTGCCCCGATGAACTTGCACTCATCATGAGGAGAAGCAACTTCTTCAATCGGCGCTCCAAGAAAGACTCCGTGTGCTATAATTGCGGAGACAAGGGTCATTTTGCCAAGGAGTGCACAAAGCCCATCAAGAAGACCAAGAAGAAGCCACAAGACTCAAGCGATGATGAAGAAGAAGAGCCTAGGGTCAAGTACAAGAAGAAGAAGAAGTTTGTCAAGAAGGACAACCCCAAGGGCAAAGACAAGAAGAGACCATCACGCAAGGGTTTTGTTGCTCAAGAGTGGATCACCGATGAAGACTCAAGTGAAGAAGATGATGAGAGTGATAATGTCTCTCGCAAGGGCAAGCAAGTGGCCGGTATCGTGCTCACCGACATCACAAGCAATCTACCTCCACCTCCTATGTGCTTGATGGCAAGAGATTGTGATAGTGATGATGAGGAGGAGGATAGTGAGAGTGAAGATGAGGAAGAAGAAGAATTTGGAGAGGAAGATAGGCCTACCTATAGAGAGCTCTTGAGTGCTCTTGATCTAGCCAGCAAGATAATGAAGAAGAAAGACAAGCTCATTGCAAGGTTAGAGAAAGAACATGATGTGGCCGTGTTTCGAGTTGAGCAACTTGAAGAAGAACTCAAAGATCTCACAATCTCTCACAAGATCATTGAAGATGATTACATGAAGCTCAATGAGAAGCATGAGGCACTTGAGGTTGCATATCAAGCTCTTGAGCTTGAAAAGAGTAACACCTCTTCTCCTAGCTCATCTCCCTCAAATTCGTCTTATATCACTTGTGATGAGCTAACCCCCTCTCGTGAGCTTGTTTCGCTTGATGAGTCTATTTTGAAGGACTATCACAAACTCAAGGAAGAGAGGGCGATGGTGATGGACGGCTTCGAGAGGCTTGCTCGGGGAAGGACATTGCACAAGGAGATTCTCGGAAGGAATCTAATCAACAATGCCGAGCACAAGGGACTTGGCTCCTACCCCGCCACCGTCAACATCATCGGCAATGAAGACACTATTCCATCTTGGGTGATCCCTCTTATGGCGGATGATTATTATTGTGAGAAGTGTTGTCAAGATGGACACACTTACAAGAATTGCCCCACGGTGAGAAATTCCAAGTCTATGCCCAACGCTAACTTGTTCCATGAGAACACCCACTTCAAGCTCTTTAGGGACAAGAAGGGAAAGGTGAAGGCCAAGGCACTTGGCACACCGGACAAGAAGAGGAAGATTCGGAAGATTTGGGTTCCCAAGTGCGTCATTGACCGTGAGCGGCCGATGAAGTACGAGTGGGTCCCCAAGACCGGGACCTAGATGGTTGGTGGTGGTGGACCGAGTGCCGAGTTGAAGATTCATCAAGGTCCACCACAAGCATCGAGTGCGTCCACGACATATCTACTCTTCAAGGAGGTAATCTTGTATCATAGTAGAAGTAGCTTTCTTTTCTTGCATTTGTCTTGCATGGTAGCTAGGAGCTTCTTTGTGAACTAGTATGTTGCATCCATGCATGTGTAAATAACTAAAAAGAAAAGAACATAAAAAAATTAGTTCAAGGTCTAACTTTCTCAAGATAACCGTGAACATGGGGGATGTTTGAGTTGGTGGCTTGTATGACTCAAGGCAAGGTTTGGTTCATGGTGAATAAGCTTGAGAGAGGTTCAAACTTGACCTTGAGTAGGTTTCCTTTATGCAATGTTTTTAAATTTGCTTGCATCTCACATGGCATATTTACTTTCACTTGCATTTGTATGATATGCTTGTTTCATGCATTGCATATAGGAAATCACAAAGGAGCCATCACACTATGTGGAAAGTGCTTCATGCTCCATATGATACCACATCCCATCAAAATGTGATTAAAGGAAAGGATTGGAGCTTCATGCCCATTGAGCATTGCACAATGATCCTCGAGGTTAAATCTACTCGCACGGGTCATTGGCAAGGGCTCATACATACCCCTCCTTTGGTTCTCTCTCTTTTTGTTTTTATTGGCTTGCTCTTTATTTGGTTTTCCAAAATTACTATATGCCTATGTGCAGCCTATATTGGCTTATTTTCAAAGGAGTGGTTGAGAGTTCCCTTTCTGGTCCATACATGGTGTTTATTTGGTTTTTGTGTGAGATGTATGGACAAAGAAAGAATTTCCTTGAAATCAGCTTTCTGTTAAGTAGACCGTACCATACGATCTTAAGGACCCATACGGTGTACATTTGTACATCTCCTTTCTGTTTCTGAGGCTGGAAGTAGACCGTACCATACGGTGCTAGAGACCGTACCGTACGGTCTATACTGGAACCAGTCAGGGTCTGGAAGTAGACCGTACCATACGGTGCTAGAGACCGTACCATATGGTCTATACTGAACCAGTCAGGGTCTGAATGGAGACCGTACCATACGGTCCTGAAGATCGAACCGTACGATCTATTCGGTTCATCGAAATTTCAATTCCTTCTCAGCCGTTGAAATCACCTTGGATCGATCTCGGCCGTCCGTTCAAATTTAACCTAAACCCGATGGATTTCATCGTGTTACTGTGCTTCTTCTTCCAAATCACCGCCGCCGTTCACCGCGCCTGCGCCTCCGTCCTCGCCTCCGCATTCCCGCACGCGCGCCCATCCACACGCCGTCGAGCAGCCGCCGCCGTCGCCGCGCACCACTGGCACCTCACCGCGTCGCGCCCCCGCAGCTCAATCGCGCCCTGCTAACCCTAGCTCCGCGCCGCACCTGCTCACCGTCGCCGCCTCCGCTCCCCGCGCCATTGCGGCCGACGAGCCCGCTGCTGTGAGCTTCTCTCCGACGTCGCCTTCCTGCGCGCTACCTCGAGCTGCTGCTCGCGCATGTGGAGGAGGAGCTCGAGCTCGCCTTAGACGTCACCGTCGTCATCCTCTTCGTCCCCGGTGAGGCTCTGGCCAAATTCCTTTGACTTTTCAGTGATTCTCTTTGATTCAAGTGATGCACAGTAGCTCGTAGTGATCCCTAGGGCAAAATTGATTCAATTTCATCCATTCATCGAGAAATTGCCCTAATTGTTCTAGGTTTCCATCTATTTCTAGCATATTTAGCGTAATTGCTTGACTCATTGATGCTAGTATAGTTGGAATGCCTCCTATATGTCATAATTGTTCCAAAGTTTACTCCTTTGTTATGACATATAGGCTCTAGTGTTATAATTAAGCATATCTCTATTACTTGCTTATGAAACTAGTGTTATCCCTCCTCCATTAGTGTTCCATGCTTATATGTTGCTCATTCTTTGCATGACACTAGTTGATCGTCCACATAATCGACAATGCCTTTGTTCTACATTGTTTATTTTGTCGGCATTGTGTCCTTCACCTCTGCGCTAGGACTTCATCTAGATTTACGCGCTTACCTACTGTTGATAGCAAAATTGACTTCCGCTGCTTCACACACGTGGCCTGAGAGATTTGCTTGACTCTGTTTAGGACCAAATCTGGAACGCAGTGAATTCCGGAGCGTGCCAGTCGATTTTTCCTGCAAATCGACAAAGACGATAAAAGCGTGTAAAATTCCTGGGCTATCGGCCCCGGACAGGCCGATGCGTAACCGCAGCCGATAGAATAAAAAAAATTGAAATAACAGCAAAAATATTTGGCTGTCAGCTAACAACGAATCGGCATGTTCGCAAAAGTTAAATACTTGCGCGATAAACGAAACAGCTACCTGTAATGCAATCGGCATCGACAAGTACTGGTATGATATGCAATCGGCAAATATCCATCGGCAAGCAGAGTAAAACAGTACATTGGCATCGGCAAACATGCATTCAGATCTGTTACTTGTCTAAAGTAGAACTTTGACGATGCAAACAAGTGTAAATCTGAATTTGATAAGCAATCGGCTAAACACCCCTAAAGAATTATTAAACTAGTAGATCTGATTAAATCGACACGTTTGCTGATTGCTTTCCCCAGGACAAGTCAACTGAAGGAAAGAAGTAAAACTGGACCAGGTCAACGGTAGTACACAATCGGCAAACGATAAACTTAAGCAAATCTAGTTCGTTTAATAATGACTCGAATAACCAGGTTAAACAGTGACTGGCATCGACAATCTATCACCAGGCTATAGCCAGGACAAGTCAACTGAACTATAACAAAGAATCGGACCAGGTCTAACAATTCCAAGCAATAGACGAACGATGTCGATCTCTAAATTAACCCAAATTACCGGATAACTAGCAGCCACATCGATCCTAATTACGGACAAGTCGACATAATAGAAATCGATGCGCTTACCTGACGAAATCCAAGTCGACGAAACCGGAGCCCCGATGGACGCCGACATCGACGAAAATCCCGTCGAGAAAAGTTGTGGCGATGCGCTGAAAAGTTGTATTGATTGATTGATTAGGGTTTTACAAGACACTGTGGGGTCATATTTATACCCCTGACATATTCCGAATCTAACATGACACGGTCAAGATTGACTTCCTAAACTCAGAATAGAAAATAAATCCAAAAAGAACTCGAACCCACACACGCACGCACGAGCCTTCTTCTCTTCCTTATCTTCCAGTGGGCCACCACTTTCTCCGCCTGCTCATGACAACCCTTTGACGCCGACAGTGGGCCTTAAACCAAAATTTGGTGTCAACACATGCCCCCCCAAGCCGGAGTATGATATCTTCATGCGCCGGGTTGTTTCCTCATTTCTCGCGCCTCCTCGATTCTCGCGCCATTTCCCATGTCTCTGCAACTTCCCTTCGATTCTTGCGCCGTCTTCAATGCAGCACGTCCCATCTTTATAAATAGGGGCATCTACCCCCTCATTCTTCCTCCTCTCGCCGGCGCAACACACCTTCATCTCGCATTTCTCTCTCCTGCCTCTTGCACCAACTCCGGCGATCTCTCCCTCGGCGAATCCATGGATCCCAACGCATCTGCTACTGCGGCACCACTCACGGCCACCAATCTTGATGTCCCCGAGGTACGATTCATCCCCTCCTTCCACTCTTTCAATCCTCACTTCTTTCGATCTAGGGCAAGTGGAACTGCAGATTTCTCTTGAGATGAAATAGGAACCAACCATTGCAACAAAACATAGTTACATCCCGCTTTTATTTCCTGTTTTCCCTGCATCAATAGATCTGCTCATTAATCTTGCCCCATTATCTGCCTCTTATCCTTACTAGATTCATTTTTCTGCACTGTTCCTAGGCACTGCGAAACCAACTGCTGATCCCAACTGAACTCAACACCCACCGCTTCCTAGGGCCCATGGGTGATCGAGACCCAATAGAGTTTATCAGCAGTGAAACTCTTAGAATGCCCTTTAAAAGATCATCAGTCAAGCTAAAAAACTGGGTAGGCAGTTTCAGGTCATGGCCCTCCATGGTTCCAAGCTGGCAAGAGTGGTACGACAGAGTCAGGGCGGCCAAGATCGGCACTTGGACTAACGTCGGCATTGTCCAGTGTCTGGAACTCTCTCTTGCTGATATGAGGAAGAATGAGCCAATGCTAGCAGCAGCCTGTTACATGTGGTCAGACTCGCTCAATGCCTTCCTCTTCGGTCACGGGCCGATGACACCAACTCTGATGGATGTTCACATGCTTGCCGATCTGGATGTATCGACCAACATCAGCCACTTCAGCCTCAAAGTCAAGCCCACCAAGAAGATCACTGTCAGAGAGATCGGCGGATGGGCAAAGTATATCTCCACTTTCCGCGGCACTGGTCCAGTAACCGACAGGGAACATGTGGGCTTCTTGATGATGTGGCTTGAACACTTCCTCTTCTGTGGTACACAGCTCAATCCGTCAAACAATCTCCAGAACTTGGCAGAATTACTAGCTGGAGGCACTAGATTGCCCATCGGCAAATATCTACTTGGTGCCTTGTACTCTTCGCTCCACCAAGCCGCCGAAAGACTCTGGCACAGCAAATCCATCGGTAACCTTGGCGGACCATGGTGGTTCCTCCAACTTTGGCTCTACTTGCATATGCGCAAGGCCCTTAGCATCCCAGAACTGCACACTCTGAGCTTCCTGTCTCCTGATGGAAGAGGACGTCGATGCACCATACTCGGTGAAGCCCTTGCGTCGATTGATGGTGCAAGAATGAATGCCGACGACATGGCCTTATTCTTCAAGGCCTTCTACAAGGGTATCACGCACGAAAACCGGGAGTGGTTCCCATATGGTTCCCAATCCGTCCTGGCGAACTTTTAAAATCCATCTTCCTTTCGAGCGGACGAACCCTTCAGCACAGCACTATCGGCAACCATCTTCTCAACATGCATCAAGCCCTGCGCATTGCCGATTGGTCTTAACGGATTAGGCCGGACCCCCTTCTCGTACGAATTCTACAATCCTTCGTTCGCCGCTCGGCAGTTGGGTCTTGGCCAAATTCCTCCGATCCTCTTCTATGCCAACAAAGCCAAAGCCCGAGCAACCATCTCATCAACTCTGGAGTACAACTGGCTTCATGGACTGACTGACAGCATGAACATCGGCTTCATCGACAATCTAGTACTGGCCCCTTCTCATTCAAAGCTCTTCCAACTATGGTGGGCAGAGTGGTCCAAGCACCTCCGATCTTCCAACACTGCATCACACTTGTCGAACCTGGTGCTCGCTGAACCGGTAGAAGAGGTAAACCAACTCGACACCTCTATCATTGACATTTACCTTCTCAAATGATCATGTCGACTAAACATCCCCTTTTCTTTTGTAGTCTGACGTTGAAGTCCCATCGATGACCAGTAACAGCGGCATCGGCATCGTGTACGTGCCTCCAAGTCCAGAACCGATCATTGGTTCTGATGCTCCTACTCCGGCAGAAGCAATATCAGGCCGACCCTCCGGGATCAAGAGAAAGAACGTCTAAGCGCCACAAGGCCCTGCTGAAGCAACCAAGCTCTTCACCAACTCCTCCCAACAGTCCAGTAAATAAATCCATCTTCACCTCCCCATACTTCATTACCATCGGCATCTAATCCCTACTTGATCTGCAGGATGTTGAAGAAAATGCTGACGATGCTGAAGCCGATCGTGCCGCCGCTCAAGAGACGGACCCTCCAGTGATTCCTACTGACATGTCATCACCAACTCAGCAGGCAGGCACCAGTACCGGCGTTCAGAGTGCATCGACAGAAGGAACTAGCACTGCCGATCGACAAGCTCCAGAAGCCCAAGAGACTACTGGCGTCGACAACCAACCGGCCCAAGAAAGTCTTGAAAGAACCACTGCTGACATCGGCCCAGTACCAGCAAGCCCCAACACTCTGCCTCAGGTCATCTCTTTAACATACCTCCTCCTTTCATTTTATCCCCATTGCTAACCAATCTTTAACAGGTCCAAGAGCAAGAAAGGGCATCGCCAAATATTCGTCCTGATGAATCGGCAGACATCCAGCCTGAGAGGCAAGAAGACGCGACCGACCCACCCAGCAACGCTCAGGAAGAAGGCGCACCAGAAGATACCACTGTCCCCATCTCTTCATCCGCTGTTGCCTTCTCTGCTGAAGATCTTGGAGCTTCTTCTTCTCAAGCTGCGACCTCTTCTGCTCCAGCAGATGCCGATCCCTCCCAGGTAATAACGATGCAATTCCTTTGTCGATTTCTCAAATCATCTGAACTTGTCTTGCGAATACAGGCACGTACGCATCATCGACAACCTCTGGATGCCAGCGTACGCAACATACTGATCGAACTGGAAACCCGGATCGAGGAAGCTTCCATCGACGAACTCACCAGCAACGCTTCCTCCATTCGCGCAAGGTTGGAAATCATCCGGCAGTTCATCCCAAAAGATCTGCGAGCCGTTCTTCAACCAGTGGCTTTTCTTGAATTTCGGCGAGAAGACTTCGAAGAAGCCCGAGATAACATCAGTCGCCGATCCTAGCAGCGCCAGCTTATCGCCGATGCAGAAAAAGCCATCCACACTTCTGAAGTTGAAGTAGCAAGGTACGAATCCTTGAAGACCGGATTCTCAGAGGAAGAAACCCGGCTGAACCAACTGAAGAAAGAAGCTGATGATCTGCGCGCAGCCCTACAAGCCAAGGAGCAAGAAATATCGGCATCAGAAACCAATCTTGCCAGACTCCACATCGACATGCAGCACCAGCAACAAGTCACCGAAGCTGCCATAGAGGCTTTGCAGCGCGCCTGGGATAGAGCCCCTGCAGAGGTCGAATCTGATGATGCCGATGCCTACATTCCTGCCGACATAGATCAGATCCGCGAGCGCTGTCTCGCTGTAATTCGTGATTACTTGTATCATTAGACTCGTAGTTCTAAGCACACCTTGCTGTGCCCTTTTAATTTCCTTGTAATATAAAACTCTTTTTGGAGGCTTCACGGACTCAATAGCAACGCAACTGTGTTCCCGTGCTTCTCGGCTTCCAAAATTTATCGTCTTCACATGACTTGGCCCCATTCTGCTTTCAGAAAATTCGGCTCACATGAGCACTGTGGTTAACAAGACACATCAGTCTTTGTCCCGATGCGGCATGCAACTTTATCGATCTCAGCACACAACCAGTTGCTCCACTATATCTCGATCTTATCTTCTTCCCTCATGGGCTATAAATACCCAGACAAGCCATACTTCTTCCATCACAGCCAACAATGGCGAGCAGAAAAAACCCATCCTCTTCCAGCAAGAAAGAGAAAAACAAAAAAGAGAGTCCACCCTCTTCTTCTGCTTCCAATCCACCAATTACTCCTTCCTCAAATCTGAATCCACCGCCTCCAGCAACACCCATAGACGCTATCCCTCTTGCAGTGCTTCCTCCCGGGTTTGAGCCATTGGCACCAGGCTTGCCCGAAATCATTGCTATCTCCTCCGGAGATGAAGATGAAGAAACTGACACCTCACGTCAGACAAGGTTTCTTCCAGGCGGTCGCGTTCCTCCCCAGCGTGGCTTCCTGAAGAAAAATTCCGGGAAACATTCCCGCAATCCTTAGGTGCCGCTGTCCGAACCATTGCATCCCTCCGAACACACTCCCTAACAGTTGCGTGACAAGCTTAAGGCCAGCCTTCCTTTACCGCATCTGTGTAGGAAAATGCGGTGTGTATCCTGGGCATGTGATGAAGAACCTTGTTTACTTTTACCTCCCCTAGAAACAATGCCTCTATCTGTTGTATTAATGCAGAAATCATCGGTTTCCCAACTCTTGTAACCTTCATGTATGAATGTCGATCAGAGTATTTACAGCTTAAATGATTTCTTTAATTTTTCCTAAGGGCGACACCATCGGCATCGGCCATCTCAAAGGCGACGCTCTTAATGTCGGCTTCTGACGAATGTTTATCCGAGCACTTTACGATCCAACCCAGATACTGGGATAATACCTTTTTAAATACTTTCCATTAAGCGCTCGGCCAAACTCTTCGCCATCCAACTCTTTCAACACATAAGCATTGCCGGGCACACATCGGCTAACAATGTAAGGACCTTCCCAATTAGGTGACCATTTGCCAAAACGGCTATCCCGCGAACCAATCGGCAACTTGAGTTTCCAAACCAGATCTCCTTCTTCAAACTGCTTGCTCACCACTTTCTTATTGTAATGCCGAGCCACCCGAGCTTTATTATCTTGGATCTTCTTCAACGCACTGAGCCGTTGTTGACATACATCATCCAACTCGTCGATCATCAAATCATGATACTGCTCTGTAGTCAACTGATCCTGGAAATCAATCCTTCTAGACCCAGCGCTGATCTCCCACGGCAAAACAGCTTCATGCCTGTATACCAACTGATATGGCGACACTTGTACCGATCCGTGACGAGACACACGATAAGCCCATAACGAATCAGCCAACGAAATGTGCCACTTCTTTGGCTGTTCCTGAATCTTGCGCTTAATTAACTTGATCAGCGACTTATTTGAAGCTTCAGCCTGCCCGTTTGCCTGAGCATAATAAGGTGACGAATTCAACAACTTGATGCCCATCTCGTCGGCAAACTCTTTGAACTCTTCAGAAATAAAAATAGACCCCTGATCAGTAGTAATAGTCTGAGGAACACCAAACCGATAAATTATATGTTCTTTGACAAACGCAATCACATCTCTCGAAGCCACAATCCTGTATGGCACCGCTTCCACCCATTTGGTGAAATAATCTGTAGCTGCAAGAATATATTTATGTCCCTTACTTGACGCAGGGTGAATCTCGCCAATCATGTCGATTCCCCACCCTCTAAATGGCCATGGCTTGATGATTGGATTCATAGCCGAAGCCGGAGCTCGCTGAATCGAACCGTATCTCTGACAGTCCTGGCACCCCTTGTAGTATTCAAAACAATCCTCAAGCAAAGTTGGCCAGAAATAACCGGTTCGCTTAATCAACCATCTCATATTGTGTGCCGACTGATGCGTTCCGCAGATCCCATCATGCACTTCCATCAGCATTCTTTTAGCCTCATCGGCACCCAAACACTTGAGCAGAATCCCTTCTAGAGTCTTGTAATAAAGTTGCCCATCGACAATCACGTACCTCATAGCTTTGTACCGCAGTTTCCTGGATGTCTTCTGACTTGGATCCTTTAAATAATTAAAGACCTTAGTTCTCCAATCCTGCACGTCGACATCGGCCTCACGATCGACAGAATTTATCATGAGCCGATACCCAGATGCATGTTGCGCCAAGTCATTAGCTTCAGAATTCATCTGCTGAGGAACATGACTAACCGTGACATGCCTGAACTCCTTCATCAAATCCTGGCACTTCTAGTGATATCCCCGCAAAATCTCGTCCTTGCATTCATATTCATCATTTAACTGCCCCACAATCAGCAAAGAATCCCCAATGACTTCAACAAAATCGGCATTAGCTTCCCTCAGCAGCTGTAGCCCCTTTAACACAGCTTCATATTCAACTTGGTTGTTAGTATGGGCTTCAACTTGAAAGGAAAATTCAAACCTGGCCCCTCTAGGGGTAATAATAACAATGCCGATACCACACCCATGCTTGCAGATTGACCCATCGAACAGCAATCGCCATGGAACTGGTTCCACAAACTTCTCGTCATGCCCCCCGTGCTGAACTACGAGATCAGCAAGCACTTGAGCCTTTACGGCCTTAGCAGATTCATACTTCAAATCAAACTCTGCTATAGCCAACATCCACTTCCCAAGCCTACCCTTCATCACTGGAGCAGATAGAATATATCTGACAACATCGGCTTGACACACAATGGTGCACTCCTCGGATAACAAATAATGTCTCAATTTAATGCAGGAAAAATAAGGGCACAGGCATAGCCTCTCAATCTCAGAATACCTGGTCTCTGCATCTATTAATCGACGACTGAGATAGAAGATAACCCTCTCCTTGCCTTCCTGCTCCTGCGTCAACGCCGAGCCAATGCACTTGTCATCAGCAGACAAATAAAGCTTGAAGGGAACACCAGGCTTGGGTGGCATTAGGATTGGTGGCGAAACTAAATACGCCTTGATATCATCAAGTGCTTTCTGATGCTGAGTTTCCCATCGAAATTCCTGATCTGCTTTTAACTTCAACAGTGGAGCAAACACATTAATCTTCCCAGAAAGATTAGAAATAAACCTCCTCACAAAATTAATCTTGTCGATCAAGGACTGCAACTCTTTCTTGCAAGTTGGCGGTTGAATCTTCTTGATTGACTCCATACTTTTAGGGCCAATTTCAATCCCCCTCTCATGTACAATGAAGCCTAAAAATTGTCCTGCTGACACACCGAAAGCGCACTTGTGCGGGTTCATTTTTAAACCAAACTTTCTAGTTCTCTCCAGCACCTTCCGCAAATCGGCAACATGATCTTCCATAGCTTTGGATTTCACCATCACGTCATCAATGTAGATTTCCACCAACTAGCCAATCAAATCATGATAGATAAAATTCATTGCCCTTTGATATGTGGCCCCAGCATTTTTCAACCCGAAAGTCATGACTATCCACTCAAACAATCCCAAAGCTCTCGGACATCTGAAAGCAGTCTTGGCAATGTCCTCCTCAGCCATAAAGATTTGGTTATATCCCGCATTACCATCCATGAAGCTCAAGATTTTATGGCCAGCAGCTGCATCGATCAACACGTCTGCCATTGGCATTGGATACTCATCCTTAGGAGTGGCTTTGTTTAGATCTCTAAAGTCGATGCAAACCCTCATCTTCCCATTCTTCTTGGTTACTGGAACAATGCTGGAAACCCATTCTGCGTACCGACAAGGTCTGATAAACTTAGCATCATACAATCTCGTGATCTCTTCCTTGACGGCATCATAAATCTTCGGATCTATTCTGCGATTGGGCTGCTTGAACGACCGATACCCAGGCTTGATAGGCAATCGGTGTTCAACAATATCTCGACTGAGGCCATGCATCTCACTATAATCCCAAGCAAAACAATCCTTATATTCCTTTAATAATGCAATTAACTGTTCTCTAAGCTCTTTACAAATTTTCTTACTAATGAACGTTGGCCGAGACTTATCACCATCACCAATATCAACTTCTTCTAATTCATCGGCCGATATGAAACCATGACCGAGCTTCCCTTCATCCTTTTCGCTAATCGGCCGACCATCAACTGATGTCGCTTTCTGATCCTCTGTCAGCCGATCAGCGCCCGGGTCCACCGGTGCTAGAGCAACCGTGGAGTCGCCGATCCCTCCGTGATGCATACACCTTCATCGGTGACGTCCAAAGATTCTCCTTCCCAGTAGGTCCCAGAGATACACGGCAACTCTTCTACCATCCTCGGCACAAAATCTGCAGTCGCCACGCTCACCGATCGATCAGCTTGGATGGTCTCCACCTTGTCGCCGACCCACTGAACAAGGAGCTGGTGCATCGTAGAAGGAATGCAACAATTAGCATGAATCCAGTCCTAACCCAGTAGTACAGTGTATGATCCCTTTCCTTTGATAACGAAGAATGTAGTCGGCAATGTCTTGCTTCCAACAGTGACTTCAACATTGGTAACACCCTTGACCTCAGAGCTCCTGCCTCCATAGTCCCTCAGTGTCATATTGGTCTTGGTCAACTCTTCAAGCAATCTCCCAATCTTCTTATAAGTCACCATCGGCAAAACATTGACAGCAGCGCCTCCGTCAACCATCATCTTGCCCATCGGCTTGCCATTAATAAAACCACTCAGGTACAGAGCTCTCAAATTCAAGTGATCAACACAAGTGGGCTTGTCAAACACGGCCTGCTTCGGTTCCAACAATAATTCGGCAGAAGCTTGTTCTTCCGATTCGTTAATATCCAAAGAGCTAAATTCTCGAGGCAACAAAAATACCATATTGACAGGTGCCTCAACCTCGTGTACCTGAGATTTAACCTTTGGCCTCCAGACTTTCTTGGGTCCCTGTTGGTATTTCTTACGACACGAATAAAATCCGCAAGCGCACAGAATACCGTTGTAGCACTTCACCCGGGAGTATTCCAAGGTATCGTATTTGTTTTCCCCAAGGAACGGAGTTATCCTGCAACAAGGTTAGTTCTACCCAAGGACAACCAAGACAACTAGCAAATTAGGATCGAGAGGGTGATTATATCTAGTTATCCTAGAGGATAGACGAACTCAAGCTCTACTTGTCTACTTCGGGCGCCGGCTTAGGCCTGGTCTGCCAAGCCACTCCGGCCTGTAGCTCTACTATGTACCCAAACGTGGAGGGTTCCTTTGGACGGACAGGGCTGTCACTTCCTGCCGCCTACCTCTACAAACCGTGGAGCACACAGCAAACAAAGGTAACCTCTTGCCTAGACACCACGTCTATGCCGTTGATTACTACTCTAACCTCGGCCCAAAGCTGAATTTAGAAGGCTAGAGCACCCCTTGCGGAGCGATGATCCCGTAAACAAGTATAACAGGAATTACGCCTAGAAAAGTAATATTGCTCGCTAGATAAATAATCACCACGTATAAATCACAAAGAGTGTTTACACGCCAAGGTAAATAAATAGAACTAAACCTTCACCAAAATGGAAGGAGTATTCCTTTCTCTCCCTTGCCCTCTCTCCTATTCTACTAGTGTACAAAAGGCTCTCAGCCTAAGGATTGGAGTGGAGCTCTATTGGAGAGTCTTGCGTCTTGTGGTGTGTGTTGAGAGGGAGAGGTGCCCCTTTATTTATAGCCTTGGAAGGTCGGCAACTTTGAGGCGGTTCCCGAGGTCGGTGACATTTAATGCAGGGGGAACCGACCTCCAGAAGTCGGTGATGAACCACCATAAAAAGATGGGCCAGTGGGGCCTCCCTGGCAGGTCGGCCGACCTGGCCAGAGGGGGTCGGCCGACCTGGCCTGGGCCCCTCTGGGCCTGGTCCTCCTCTAGCTGCTTCCTTGGCCTGTGTACTTGCCTAAACCACGTGCATTGCTTGATCTTGAAGCCTGATTCTGTGGTTTTGGGCTTTTGGACTAAGTTCTTCAGTCCGGGGAAAATCCGTCGATTGCAAAGTCCACGTTTAGTGCATGTTTTCCCCTGTTTTTGTATGGATTGCACCTGTACTTCATAATTCACCAAGACTAGTGGAATTTGTTAGAAATAAACCCTATATCTACACTTGGTGATGGTGTTAGGTTCAAAAAGGTGCATAAAGTTGACGGTAAAAATGGGTCGTAAGGACCGTCAACAAGATCCCCCACGCTTAGCTCTTTGCTCGTCCTCGAGTAAAGCTATGAGTGGAATTTGGGGAGGACTCATCCCTTTTGATGAATGAAACCTGCACACAAGCTATTACAAGCCACACCTTTTTACCTGCGAACATGATGGTGGCTAACATGTATTCTTGGATGATTGAAAAGTGGAACGGTCCATGACTCAAATCACCTCGCTTTCATCCACTAAGTACCTTGGGGTTTTTGGAAGAGTTTTGAAAATAAAGCAACATAGCTCTTGCTCCTCTATTGATTCTCCCGAATCGCTCAAAAGTGTATTTTCCTCACCAAGGCATTGATTTGCCTCTTTTATCCTACTTCTAAGGCTTGTATGTGGGGCTCAAGGTAGGGATAAAAAGAAGCATACTTGTATCACAAATATTGCTGAACCAAAAGAGTGGATCCACGGAGAATTCAAATCATACAACCTTGATCAAGAAGTGCATGTGTGTATGGATGTGGAAAGTTTGTATGTGACGACTCCTTTTTGTGGATTTTTACCTCTCTCTATCTTGAATTTTCGAGACATGGCTATCATTTTTTTTTCTTTCTTTTCTTTTCTCTTCTTTTTCATACTCCATGTGTGAGCATTTTCTTTTCTTTATTTTCCTCATCTTTTGTGAGGCTTCTTTTCATAGCCATGTCTCGTTTTTGCTTGTTTGAGAGAGAGGTAAAGTAACATGAATGTGAGGAGTGTCTTTATTTTGGTGGATGGGTGTGCTAAATCCCAGTGTAGGAGTTTAGCATGGGGCATGATGAGATATTTGGTAGATGTGGATGTGTGTACGTGATCTTGATCAAGAGAGCATGACAAGTATCTCACTAGGGTCACAAAATTTTAGAAAAGCTCATTGCAACACAAGCAGCATATGTGTGTAAGTTTGAAAATTGTGATCAACATATGGCATTGGTAGGAAATCATATACCAAAAGAGGAGCAGCGAGCCATGCTATTTTAACTTTTTGAAATAAAATTCCCAAGGACTTTGTAGATTGAGCAAAAGATCATTTCATCGAACCATATCACACTCGCCAATTATCTAGAAAAACATGGGTTCCTATGGATAGGTTGTTCACAAGCAAGTGGTGATGAAGCGAGTAATAACAAGTGTGCAAGTTCATGTTGAGAACAAAAAGGGAGAGCATTGGGATTCATAAGGATGTAAGTAAAAGAAATTTTCCCAAGTTTTAATTGGTCAAGTTTTAATTTTTTTCACGTCTCTTGACAGATAATGTAGGCAAAAAGGGAGTGTGGGAAACAAACTTGAGTACCACGAGGAAGCAGAGGGCCAGTGGGACCCACCAGGGGTCGGCCGACCAGGTCAGGGGGGGTCGGCCGACCTGGTGTGGCCCCTGCTGGTGCCCAGATTTTGCACAATTGTTGGTGTTGTCCTTCCCGTGATGGTTCTGAGTGATTTGCTCGTGTTTGTTTCTATTTTCGCGATGTTCTCCCCCCACACTTGCCTTTTTGCCTGTTTCGTTCAAAATAGACAAAAATATTTGGAAACACCAATTGCTCTACCGGTATGCAAGCCCGGGGAGCACTAATTTGATTGAATTTAGAAACAAATATGAAGGCGCATTACAAACTTGATGAGGGAATTAAAATGATGAAAGCAAATGCAATTAAACTAAGTAAATGCGCCATGGGAAAATGATGATCGCGGGAGGTTTTAGTCGTAGAACTTTTCTTCCTTTCCCGCGCTCTTGAAAAGACGCTTCATCTTTGAGTTGGTGCTGCGGCGATGGTCATCATGGGCATGTCGTATTTCAGCAAGAGCGTCTTTTATCTCCGCCACTTTATCGTTTAGGCGTTCATGAGCGTCACGGAGATCATTATGTTTAGCGAGGAGACGTTGATAAGGACTCTTTTTCGGGGTCTTTTCCTCCTCACTCTCATACATCCCCCCTGCCCTCTTGATGGGAGGAGGAGGGATATGCCTTTTCACCTTCTTGGGTGGAGTGGTGCTTATGGATTCGAGGGCGCCTCGCTTCTTCGCCGAAGTGAGTGGTGGGTGGAGCTGCTTTCCACCACCACGAATTCCCTTGATCTTGAACCGAATGCCCGCCTTCTTGGAGGGGCTAGGCAGGTTGAGCCCCTCATATTGGTGATGCACCACATCTCCATTCCTTGCGACGAGGGTGCCGACATACTTCTCCCCTGGACGGAGAGAGCCTTCGGCCTCATCGTGACTTGGCTTCTTGGGGATGGTTTTCCCCTTGCCGTAGCGTGGTGGTGCACTAGCGGGAAGGTTTTTAGAGGGGTCTTTTGCTGCTGGTGGTGGTGGTGTGATGGTGAGAGGTGCTTCTTTGACGCTCATGGCTTGCTCACGGGTTGGAGTGACGGGATCAAGGATGTTTTCAAGGTCAAAGAAGCGGCAAAGCTCACTAGTGGTAGCGGGGACGTCAAAGCTCGGGATGCTGCTGTCCATGGTGGTGGCAAAGGTTTCTTTGGGCGAAAAGATAATGGTGGAAGAGAGGTGCAAGTGAAAAAGGGTGGAAATCACCTTTATTTATATAGAAAACTATCGAAAGAATTAATTCTGATTTTTCCGCAGCGGAGCAAGAGCTAAATCAGTGGGATTTGAGTATGTGAACATTGGAGCAGAGTGTGAGAGAAAAATGGGACCGTTGGGGCTCCCACAGGAGTCGCCCGACCTGAAAAAGGGGGGTCGGCCGACCTACTGTGGGCCCCTCTGGCCACCTTCTTTTTCTGGCTAATTTCTTGCTATATTTATTCAAAGGAAAGTGCTGCTACGGGTGATAACATAAATCAGAGGATATCATGATAAAGATTCTAAATTAATCAAGTGCATGACATCAAACTCTTTATTCGTATCGGGTTCAAAATAAATTTTTAGACGCTGGCCATTTACCTTGAATACTTTACCTTCATCGTCTTAGAGTGTGATTGCTCCGTGCGGCGAAGTTTCAATAACCGTGTATGGCCCGTCCCATTTGCTTCTCAATTTTCCGTGCCTGAATAGTTTCACCCGTGAGTTGAATAGCAAGACTTTGTCTCCAACTTTGAATTCTTTTACTCTTATTCTTTTATCGTGCCACCGTTTAGTCCTCTCCTTATAAATGGCTGAGTTGTGGTAAGCTTTGTCTCTCCATTCTTCCAACTCAGCTATCTCCATTCTTCTCTTCCATCCGGCACCTCGAAGGTCCATATTCCATTTTCTAATGGCCCAATATGCTCGATGTTCCAACTCGATGGGTAAATGGCATGTTTTTCCATATACGAGTTGGTATGGTGACATGCCTATGGGTGTCTTGTATGCTGTCCGGTATGCCCATAGTGCATCGGGTAGCTTGCTTTTCCATGACTTCCCCATTTCTAACACGGTCTTTTGCAGGATCCGTTTGATTTGCTTGTTTGAAGTCTCGGCCTGCCCACTTGTTTGAGGATGGTATGGAGTGGCAATGTTGTGTCGTGCTCCAAGTTCTCTAAGGAAGCTTCGGAAGGTCTTATCAATGAAATGAGACCCTCCGTCGCTTATCACTAGTCTCGGTGTTCCAAATCTTGGGAAGATAATCTCGTGGAACATCCGGCGAGCGTGCTTGGAGTCGGCAGCTCGGCACGGCATTGCCTCTACCCATTTGGACACGTAGTCGACTGCCACCAAGATGTATTCACAGTCTTGTGACTTGGGGAATGGCCCCATGAAGTCGATGCCCCATACATCGAAGAGTTCGACTTGTAAATTGAAGTTGAGGGGCATTGCATCCCTTGCCGTGATGCCTCCAAATCTTTGACATTGTGGGCATCGTCTGACGAATTCTTTTGTGTCTTCGTACATTGTTGGCCAAAAGAAACCACTTTGCCATATCTTGGTGTGAGAGCCGCCCAAGTTGCATCCATTTTAATCGAGCTAGCCGGCTGTCCATAAAAAGGACGCCATGCCGAGAGCTCAACCAAAATACACACAACTCCGGTATTCCCCCGACTTACTTCTCAAGCAATGCCCAAGACCATAAGTATGTCGGTGTAACAACATAAGCATTCATCACAAATGAACATACCGATACATTTCAGATTTCATACAACAATTGTATCGATTACAAGTTCATAGATGAAGTACTCCAATTCTGAAACTTAACAAGAAAGGGAGTAAAAGATTAATATTACAAATAAGGTTCAGAGTCTATCAATGTTATCAAAGTGAACGCAGCGGAAAGTATTTTTAAAATAAACAAAAGGCCAATGGTGCCTTGCCCTTGCACCACCGGTTCAGCAACAGCAGGACAGCCACTACTCATCGTCCCTTTCGCCGGCATCGGCGGGGAAGAAACAATCAAAACAACCACACCATCACCTGCAAAACTCAAATGAAGCAACCGTGAGTACGAAGGTACTCGCAAGACTTATCCGTGGGCACATACTAGTCCCGACTCCAAGGATGATGCATATGGTTAGGTAGCAAGGAAAAATCCATAGGACGACATTTTGCGTAAAGCGAGAAATTAATTAAGTGATGCTAGACATAAAGCATAAAGAGAAAACCTCATGGGCAGGCATAGACCTAAAACTGAACATACAACCCTAGTAACATAAAGTGTAATTCTCACATATGCCATTTATCATGCTTTCCAAGTGCAAGTTCAATTAACTACGATGAAACTCGATGTACACCAAGCATGATCATGACCGAGATCGCGGCGATTCGAATCGATTATACACCCTGCAGGGGAGTTCAACTGTACCCACACGACACAAGTCCATCCTCTTGGCCCAAGTGTCAACCTTTCTCTCACCCGTCCCCGACAGTTGTACCAGTCCCTATGGCACCGGGTTTCCTGCCCAAGTGTCATCGACAACCTGTGGATTCCCGCCACCTTTTCTCTCCTCCAATTCTTTTTCAAACGCGTCATAGGGTCACCAGCACAAACATCGGTACGCAATGAGATAATTGGCTTATCTTACCATTATGTCGGACATGTGGTATGAACGGGAAGTGCTTAGGACAACGACAACAACGCACGGTCCTTAATCGACCAAGCGGGGCTACAACAAGCCTACCACCCGCTCAGTCCAGCAAGTTCATCATATCACCTTCAGATTCATTCCCATACTGTACCAAAATAAGAACAGCCCTGTAGCTCGCGAAATGATGGTGACCTTCCATCAAACCGACTTCTACCGACATACCTATAGCATGGCTAAGCAATTCGTGAGACACAAGACTGTACAACTACCCAACTTCGACCAGTTAACAAGGAACAGGATATATCAAGTAACAAGGATAGGTAATGCAGCAAAGTAGGAGCTAACAGACATAAACACCTATTGCCCGACTTAATGCAACATAAGTACCTATTAAGCAACAGTCAAAATTAAAGACACATCCAAAATAGGGTGAAAGATGCATAGGTGCTTGCCTTCACTTCACAGGTGCTTCAACAACAAAATATGAACCACTGGATCAACCTTGATCACCCAAAAATCGCACTCCGATGCTTCATTTTCTAAAGAAAGAAACATACGTCGCAATAAATATGAATGCAATGATATGAGGAATGATCCAAATGAGATGAAACTTTCCAGATATGAAGTGCATGAAGTCATGAGTACAATGCAACAAGAATCAATGCATACGGAGTTCGGATGCTTCCGTTATAAACAAAACACTGCTGCTCTGTCCAGAAATAACAGAATCTAGCTAGATCATCAGATTTCATTAAGTCAAAAATTGGCAGAGAGTATTGGAACATGGAGTCATTTTTAATGGAAAGACTACATTAAAACATGAATTTTAGTGGTGGTCTCATGTCCATTGGGTCTATATTCATTTCTGTACAGAATTTACAATATTAAAAGGTGTCTATGTACTTGACATGGAACAGCAGGTAAAATACTTGATACATGCAGGTAACTATTTTCAATGGACAGTAAACATCATAACAAGCTACTGAGAAGTGGGTTCATATTTTTATCATTCACTGATATAGCATTATGGTACAAACAAGTTAGGAGATATTTATATAAAACATGACATGCAGGATCAATTCAGGGTGTGTTATCACTTTTAACATGCAGAGCAGAGCATAACAGAGCAAACAAAACTGGAACTGAAACTTTAGGAGTCATGGTTATTTTCTAATGAAATTACAAAGATTTGAAAGCAATTAGTTTGTGCATGTTCAGAAGTTCAGACTACTAGCTACTAGCTTTCTGCTGCCTTCTCCACGCTACAGAAGCATGCACGTCCTAGCACTTGCTGCTTGGCCATCAGGGTAAAGCAAGAACAGATCGAAGCACCCCACGAGATCTCACCAGGGAACTAGGCTGGATCAAGAAATCATTTTGTGTGGATTTGAATCTTGGAGCCCACTTCAGCCTGTGCAAAACAGCAACAGCACGATGCAACACGAGGACTTCAAAACTGATGCCGGCAGCTGCGGATCGATGCAACAGAGGAGCTGCATGCAGGGAGGTCAGGGGATGTGCAACCTTTGGGAGAGGCCTTTGACAGGAGGAACTGAACCAAGGCTCACCGGTGGATGATGGAGCCAACGACGACGGGGCCTGCTGGCCGGAGTTGGGGAAGAACAGGCCGGGCTCGACGGATTTCGGCAGTGCAAGCTAGGGCTGGTGTTGGTGGCGATTCAGGCCGTCCTGGAGGATCTTCTCCTAGCATCTTCATGGCTGGGCGCACCTAGAAAATCCACCATGGCTCTGCTCCTTGGTTGTCCTGCGGCTGCAGCTGGTAGTCTTCTCTCAGGACTGAAAAATGGTGAGAAGGAGAGGAGGGTAGAGGACAGCTCGGGAGAGGATAAGGTAGGAGGCCTCCACTGTGAATCTGGATGGGATTGAAGCCAAGGGACAGAGGAGAAGAGCAAATGGCAGTTCTGGGTGGAGGCACCGTTCAACTGCCCAATGGAGAGGAAGGAGGACAAGGGACAGAGAATGACAGGTGGGTCAGATGGTTTTTCTGAATTTTCGTCATTTTATTTCTCTCCAAAGTTGCAGTCAAGTTCTACCACTTCCAGAGCTCCAAAATTAATGAAACTTTTTCTGTTGTTGCTACAGGTCAGCATGAACCCATTTGAAATAGTTTCACTTAGAAAAGTTCTACAGATTTTGATCTGTAAATTTTTAAATTCGATCAGTCAGAGAAGGTTTATTGAAATCTTAAGGGCTGAAAAAGACTTCATCATATTCAAGAAAGGGTCCATAAATCATGGTCTGATATGAAGTAAATTTTAAAACTGCTACATGGACAGGTTTGTACAGAAGATGTGATGGTTATTTCTCATAGCTTCATTTCACAATTATTGCACTCGTTTGGATTTAAAACAAAGCAATTGCAGACAATGCTCAAAATTAAACATGATGCACATGATGCCTTATGTATGCTCTGAACAATGTAATGCATAAATTTGGGGGTGTGACAAGCCTCCCCCCCTTTCAAGAATCTCGTCCCAAGAGTTGGACAAGCTTAGGGGAGAAGAGCAACAATGCGGCGAAAAGATTAAGGAGCCAACAATATTTTTCATGCATGGATAGTAACTAGGACAACAAGATAAAAGGAACACCAGCATGTTACTCACAGATTAGGGAAATGATCAGGAAAATCAGTATGAAGTTGATCCTCACGCTCCCATGTTGCTTCATCTTCGGTGTGATTACTCCATTGGACCTTGACATATTTGATGGAACGATTCCTCAACTTCCGTTCAGTTCGGTCAAGAATACGAATGGGATGCTCATGGTAGGTTAGGTCTAGTTTCAGATCAGAACAACCCACATCAACAATTTCAGTTGGCACACGAAGGCATTTCTTCAATTGAGAGACATGAAAGACGTTGTGGACATTGGATAGGGAAGAAGGAAGTTCCAATTGGTATGCCACAGCACCACGTGTAGCAACGATCCTGAAAGGGCCAATATAACGAGGAGCCAACTTCCCCCTTACTTGAAACCTTTTTGTGCCACGAAGAGGAGAAACTTTCAGATACACATAGTTTCCCACCTTGAAACAAAGTTCTCTCCGACGACGGTCAGCATAGCTCTTTTGACGTGATTGAGCCACACGCAAATGCTCTTGAATAATTCTAACTTTTGCTTCAGCTTCCACAACAAAGTCTGGACCATAGAAACGCCTCTCACCAGACTCGGACCAATTGAGAGGAGTCCTACACCTTTTTCCATAGAGAGCTTCAAAAGGAGACATTTTTATGCTTGATTGATAACTATTGTTGTATGAGAATTCAGCGAATGGCAAGCAAATTTCCCACTTCTTCCCGTATGTGAGACCACATGCTCTCAACATGTCCTCAAGGATTTGATTAACCCTTTCAGTTTGGCCTCCGGTTTGAGGATGATAGGCAGAGCTATGAAAAAGCTTAGTATCCAATGCTGCATGAAGGCTTTTCCAAAAACGAGAAACAAATTGAGAACCACGATCAGAGACTATTCTTTTTGGTACCCCATGAAGGCAAACAATCCGAGTGAGGTACAATGCCGCATAATCCTTGGCATTGAAAGAAGTCTTGACGGGAAGGAAATGTGCAGACTTAGTCAAACGATCAACAATTACCCAAATAGAATCATATCCACTTGATGTCTTGGGCAGACCGGTAATAAAATCCATGCCTATGTCTTCCCATTTCCATGATGGAATAGGCAATGGTTGGAGAGTACCCGCAGGTTTCAGATGGCTGGCCTTCACCCGTTGGCAAACATCGCACTTTGAAACATACCGAGCAATATCCCGCTTCATGGGAGTCCACCAAAATCTTTGCTTCAGATCTTGATACATTTTTGAGCTCCCAGGATGGATAGAGAGTAAAGAATCGTGAGCCTCATCAAGAATTTTCTTCCTCAGCTCATGAACCTTAGGAACAACGATGCGTTTCCCGAACCATAACACGCCATGTTCATCCATAGAGAAAGAAGAAGCTTTGCCCTCCTTCATCTTTTCTCGAATGCGAGTGACAACTTTGTCATTTCTTTGAGCATCTCTGATCTGGTCAAAAAGAGTAGATTTCACCTCTAGTGCAGCAAGAAAACCTTCCTGAACCATCTCAATACCGAGCTTCTGAAAATCATCACAAAGTGTGTTTATTCCCGATTTAACTGTTAAGCAATTGCACCGAGCCTTACGGCTCAATGCATCGGCAACAACATTGGCTTTTCCCGGATGGTAATGTATATCCATTTTGTAGTCTTTGATCAGTTCAAGCCACCTCCTTTGTCTCATATTCAGATCAGCTTGGGTGAAGATATATTTCAGACTTTTGTGATCGGTAAAGATATTTCAAGTCTTCCCGAGAAGATAGTGCCGCCAAATTTTCAAGGCATGAACAACCGCTGCTAGCTCGAGATCATGAGTGGGATAATTCTCTTCGTGATGCTTCAGCTGACGAGAGGCATATGAAATAACTCTCCCTTCTTGCATAAGCACACATCCAATTCCGATACGAGAAGCATCGCAATAAACATCGAAGCTTTTATCAATATCGGGTTGAGCAAGAATAGGTGCTGTTGTGAGAAGTGTTTTTAAGGTTTGGAAAGCTTGCTCACAATCTGAAGACCACTCAAATTTAACACCTTTTTGTAGCAACTTGGTCAAAGGCTTTGCAATTTTGGAGAAATCCTCAATAAACCGACGATAGTAACCAGCAAGTCCAAGGAAACTCCGAATCTCAGTAATATTTGTTGGCTGTCCCCAATTGAGCACATCTTGCACTTTGGTTGGGTCAACGGCAACACCATTTTCAGAAAGGACATGACCAAGAAAAGCCACTTCTTTTAACCAAAACTCACATTTGCTAAACTTGGCATAAAGTTGGTGTTTCCGAAGCTTTTCTAGTACAACACGAAGATGCTTGGCATGCTCTTGCTCAGTTTTGGAGAACACAAGAATGTCATCAATGAACACCATGACAAAGACATCAAGCTCTTCCATGAAAATGCTATTCATCAAGTACATAAAGTACGCTGGAGCATTGGTATGACCAAAAGACATAACGGTATACTCATAAAGCCCATAGCGAGTAGAGAAAGCTGTCTTTGGAATGTCTTCTTCTCGGATTTTAATTTGGTGATATCCCAACCTCAAGTCAATCTTGGAAAAGAATCGAGCACCGGCTAGCTGATCAAAGAGAATGTCAATCCGTGGGAGAGGATACTTGTTCTTGATAGTGATGGCATTCAATGGACGGTAATCAACACACATCCGCAAAGTGCCATCTTTCTTCTTCACAAAGAGTGCTGGACAGCCCCAAGGAGAGGAGCTTGGACGAATAAAACCCTTCTCAAGAAGTTCCTTTAGTTGCTTCTTTCATTTCAGCCAACTCTTCAGTAGACATTGGATAAGTTTTCCTTGAAATCGGGGCTGTTCCGGGTTCAAGTTCAATGACAAACTCCACTGCCCGGTCAGGTGGCATGCCCGACAATTCATCCGGAAAGACATCTGGGTACTCACACACAATAGGTATGAATGACAAATCCATGGCTGCAGCACCTTGCAAGTGATAGAGATGAGAACCACCCTCGTCAAGATTGAGAGAAATTCGACCACCGGAAGGATTTTTAAGTGAAACCATTCTTCGAGCACAATGGATAATGGCATCATGCTTGATCAGCCAATTCATCCCTAGGATGATATCAATCCCTTTTGTATCAAGCACCAGCAAATTTGTTGTGATGTTGGTGTTTTCCGCAAGAAGTGACAAATCTGGAACAAGCTGATTGGTGAGAATTTTTGCACCGGGGGATTCAATGAGAAATGATGTGCTGGTCGTACGAATGGTAAACCCATGCTGCATAGCATAACCTCTCCTTATGAATGAATGAGATGCCCCGGAATCAAAGAGCACAACTGCAGATCGAGAGTTCACGGAAAGCATCCCAAAAAGAACATTGGCACCCTCTTGCACTTCTTCCGCTGTAGTGTAGTTGACACGGCCACGCTTGGAACTTTACTATTCTTCTTTATGCCTTGCTGCTGTGGATGAGCTTGAATTTTGGATGGCTGCCTCAGATCAGATGCACCCTCACCATGCTTGGGAAAGGAACATTGACGCGAAGTGTGCCCGGTGCGACCACAATTATAACATGGACGACCACTAACTTTTGATGCTTGATTTCTCACGGGCACTTGAGGCTTTCTCTGGTTGTTGGAAGGATGATTCAACAAATATGTGGGCTGTGGAGGCACAAAGCCCAGCAAACAAGTGGAAAGAGGAGACACCACGCACGGACGTTTTGAGCTACCGCCCACCGAAGCTAAGGCAGCTCGCTTGCGCTTTTTGGCCTCAAGCTTTTTCATTTTGTCTTCTGCAAATATTGCCCTGTCCACTAAATGATTGAAGTCCTTGAATTCCATGGTGGAGAGTTTGTCTTGCATTTCCTCTGAGAGACCATAATAGAAATATCCTCGTTTACGCTTGTCGATAGAGACATCTTCGGGAGCATATTGCGCAAGATAGTTGAACATCTGCACATATTCCATCATAGACTTGTTGCCTTGCTTAAGATTGAGGAACTCAAGCCTCTTGATCTCCATTACGCCCTCAGGAATATAGCAGGCACGGAAAGCAGCCCGAAACTCTTCCCAAGTGAAGCGGTGGCCAGCTGGTTGCTTGGCAAGAAAACCTTGCCACCAAATACCAGCTTCATTCTGTAGTTGATGTGCAGCAAGGATAACTTTTTCATGTTCCCCACACTGAATAAGATCAAGCTTTTGCTCAATGGTGTGGAGCCAATGATCAGCATTGATAGGGTCCTCCGCTTGAGTAAAAATAGGTGGCTGAGTGCGAATGAAGTTAAAGAAGTTGCCGTCACGTGCAGCTCCACCTTCTCCTCGAGGGACTGAATTCTGTGCAATAGCTCGAAGAAGTTCAGTTTGCTCTTGGCGGTTTTGCTCAATCCGAAGCAACACTTCTGCCAAAGATGGTTGATTTCCACATTCTGAGTTAGGAGGCTCGATCGATCACGATTGACACCACTACGCTTCCTCATCCTGCCGCCAAACTCAAGTTAGCGACCGGAAGGCAATAAAAGAAAAGATAGCCTAGCTGGAAGGTTGCTGGAAATTTTTGGACAGCAAGGAATGGAATACTTCAAACTGAATATCAGAGAACAAGAATGCATAGCTCGACCAGAAAATAGGACAGCAAGGATGGGGTGAAGTTTGACAACATGTATGATCATAGGAAAATTTATTTCCATATACAATCATGTATGCAATAATATGTGATATGAAAAATGCATGCTCTTACTGATTCGTTTCTCTCAAAATCGCATAGTACTCTCCCCAAACAGCAGCACATAGTATCAAGTAGCGAAGATAAATAAATAAGAAAGAATGTAAGACTTGCAGATAAATAGATAATCACACTTTCAAGCACGCTAAAAGAAATCGAGGATAAGTACACTAGGGGCAAGATTTTCAAAACACGCCCTATCATCTGGTCGTTTGCCTAATAAGCCATTCCCAACTCCCATGAAGTAGAACAAAAGAGAAAGCAATTTATTCTTTATGTTAGATCAGCAAACACAGACAGAAAACTAGGATAGGTAAGAAATAAACATAGCAGCCACTTAGTTCAAAATTTTAGTTGTTTAGTGAGGTTGTTAACATTTTAACCCGGGTTGCTAGCAAAATTTTAAAGTACTCATATGAACCTTGCTCTGATAGCCACGCTGTGAGAGCCGCCCAAGTTGCATCCATTTTAATCGAGCTAGCCGGCTGTCCATAAAAGGGACGCCATGCCAAGAGCTCAACCAAAATAAACACAACTCCGGTATTCCCCCGACATACTTCTCAAGCAATGCCCAAGACCATAAGTACGTCGGTGTAACAACATAAGCATTCATCACAAATGAACATACAGATACATTTCAGATTTCATACAACAATTATATCGATTACAAGTTCATAGATCAACTACTCCAATTCTGAAACTTAACAAGAAAGGGAGTAAAAGATTAATATTACAAATAAGGTTCAGATTCTCATTGTTATCAAAGTGAACGCAGCGGAAAGTATTTTTAAAATAAACAAAAGGCCAATGGTGCCTTGCCCTTGCACCACCGGTTCAGCAACAGCGGGACAGCCACTACTCATCGTCCCTTTCGCCGGCATCGGCGGGGAAGAAACAATCAAAACAACCACACCATCACCTGCAAAACTCAAATGAAGCAACCGTGAGTACGAAGGTACTCGCAAGACTTATCCGTGGGCACATACTAGTCCCGACTCCAAGGATGATGCATATGGTTAGGTAGCAAGGAAAAAGCCATAGGATGACATTTTGCATAAAGCGAGAAATTAATTAAGTGATGCTAGACTAAAGCATAAAGAAAAACCTCATGGGCAGACATAGACCTAAAACTGAACATACAGCCCAAGTAACATAAAGTGTAATTCTCACATATGCCATTTATCATGCTCTCCAAGTGCAAGTTCAATTAACTACGATGAAACCCGATGTACACCAAGCATGATCATGACCGAGATCGCGGCGATTCGAATCGATTATACACCCTGCAGGGGAGTTCAACTGTACCCACACGACACAAGTCCATCCTCTTGGCCCAAGTGTCAACCTTTCTCTCGCCCGTCCCCGACGGTTGTACCAGTCCCTATGGCACCGGGTTTCCTGCCCAAGTGTCATCGACAACCTGCGGATTCCCGCCACCTTTTCTCTCCTCCAATTCTTTTTCAACGCGTCATAGGGTCACCAGCACAAACATCGGTACGCAATGAGATGAGATAATCAGCTTATCTTACCATTATGTCGGACATGTGGTATGAACGGGAAGTGCTTAGGACAACGACAACAACGCACGGTCCTTAATCGACCAAGCGGGGCTACAACAAGCCTACCACCCGCTCAGTCCAGCAAGTTCATCATATCATTTCATGTTCATTCCCATACTGTAAATAAGAACAGACCTGTAGCTCGCGAATGATGGTGACCTTCCATCAAATCGACTTCTACCGATATACCTATAGCATGGCTAAGCAATTCGTGAGACACAAACTGTATAACTACCCAACTTCGACCAGTTAACAAGGATATATCAAGTAACAAGGATAGGTCATGCAGCAGTAGGAGCTAGCAAACATAAACACCTATTGCCCGACTTAATGCAACATAGTACCTATTAAGCAAGCAGTCAAAATTAAGGACACATCCAAAATAGGGTGAAGATGCATAGGTGCTTGCCTTCACTTCACAGGTGCTTCAACAACAAAATATCAACCACTGGATCAACCTTGATCACCCAAAAATCGCACTCCGATGCTTCATTTCTAGAGAAAGAAAACATACGTCGCAATAAATATGAATGCAATGATATGAGGAATGATCCAAATGGGATGAAACTTTCCAGATATGAAGTGCATGAAGTCATGAGTACAATGCAACAAGAATCAATAAAATGGAGTTCGGATGCTTCCGTTATAAACAAAACACTGCTGCTCTGTCCAGAAATAACAGAATCTAGCTAGATCATCAATTTCATTAAGTCGAAATTGACAGAGGCTACTGGAACATGGAGTCATTTTTAGTGAAAAGAGTACATTAAAACATGAATTTTAGTGGTGGTCTCATGTCATTGGGTCTATATTAATTCTGTCAGAATTTACAATGTCAAAAAGCGTTGTGTGTACTTGATAAGAAAAATCATGTTAAAAACTTGATACAGGCAGGAAATTATTTTCAATGGACAGTAAACATCATAATAAGCTAGTGAGAAGTGGATTCATATTTCTAGCATTCACTGATATTGCATATGTTATAAACAAGTTAGAAGATATTTAAATAAAACATGACATGCAGGATCAGTTCAGGGTGTGTTATCATTTTTAATATGCAGAGCAAACATAACAGAGCAAAAAAAACTGGAACTGAAACTTTAGGAGTCATGGTTATTTTCTAACGAAATTTCAAAGATTTGAAAGCAATTAGTTTGTGCATGTTCAGAAGTTCAGACTACTAGCTACTAGCTTTCTGCACGACCCGGCAAGCTTGACTTCCTAAACTAAGAATAGAAATAAATCCAAAAAGAATCAGACCCACAACACGCACGCACGCGCCTTCTTCTCTTCCTTATCTTCCAGTGGGCCACCCACTTTTCCACCTGCTCATGACAACCCTTGACGCCGACAGTGGGCCTCAAACCGACAGTGGGCCTCAAACCAAAATTCGGTTTTGTCAACACATGCCCCCCCCATGCCGGAGTAGATATCTTCATCGCCGGGTTGTTCCCCTCATTTCTCGCGCCTCCTCGATTCTCGCGCCATTTCCCATGTCTCTGCAACTTCCCTCCGATTCTTGCGCCGTCTTCAATGCCGCACGTCCCCTCTTTAATAATGGGGCGTCTACCCCCTCATTCTTCCCCTCTCGCCGGCGCAACACACCTTATCTCGCTTTCTCTCTCCTGCCTCTTGCACCAACTCCGGCGATCTCTTCCTCGGTGAATCCATGGATCCAACGCATCTGCTGGCGGCCACCACTCACGGCCACCAACCTTGACGTCCCGGAGGTTAGATTCATCCCCTCCTTCCACTCTTTCAATCCTCACTTCTTTCGATCTAGGGCAAGTGTGGAACTGCAGATTTCTCTTGAGATGAAATAAGAACCAACCCTCTGCAACAAAAACATAGTTTACATCCCGCTTTTTATTTCCTATTTTTCCCTGCATCAAGAGATCTGCTCATTAATCTTGCCCCATTATCTACCTTATCCTACTGATTCATTTTTCTTTTCTGCACTGTTTCCTAGGCACTGGCGAAACCAACTGTGATCCCCAACTGAACTCAAGACCCACCGCTTCCTAGGGCCCAGGGGAACCGAGACCCCAATAGAGTTATCAGCTAACGAAACTCTTAGAATGCCCTTTAAAAGATCCACAGTCAGGCTAGAAAACTGGGTAGGCCAGTTTCAGGTCATGCCCTCCATGGTTCCAGGCTGGCAAGGTGGTACGACAGAGTCAGAGCGGCCAAGATCGGCACTTGGACTACGTCGGCATTGTCCAGTGTCTGGAAACTCTCTCTTGCCGATATGAGAGAGAATGAGCCGATGCTAGCAGCAGCCTGTTACATTGTGGTCAGACTTGCTCAATGCCTTCCTCTTCGGTCACGGGCCGATGACACCAACTCTGATGGATGTTCAAATGCTTGCCGACTGGATGTGTCGACTAACATCAGCCACTTCAGCCTCAAAGTCAAGCCCACCAAGAAGATCACTGTCAGAGAGATCGGCGGATGGGCAAAGTATATCTCCAACTTCCGCCAGCACTGGTCCAGTAACCGACAGGGAACATGTGGCCTTCTTGATGATGTGGCTCGAACACTTCCTCTTCTGTGGCACTCAGGCTCAATCCGTCAAACAATCTCCAGAACTTGGCGGAATTACTAGCTGGAGGCACTAGATTGCCCCTCGGCAAATATCTACTTGGTGCCTTGTCTACTCTTCGCTCCACCAAGCCGCCGAAAGACTCTGGCCACAGCAATTCCATCGGCAACCTTGGCGGACCATGGTGGTTCCTCCAACTTTGGCTTTCTTGCATTTGCGCAAGGCCCTCGTGTGTTGGTATTTTTTCTTCACGTCACAGATAAATCCGCAAGCGTACGGAGAATACCGTTGTAGCACTTCACCCGTGAGTATTCAAGGGTATCGTTATTTATATTATCCCAAGGGACGGAAGGAATTATCTCCTAGTCTAGTGGTCCAAGACACAAGGAAGGATGGTAGGTATGGGTAGAGAGGATTTTCACTGGATGAAGTTCTATCTGGAACAGGAAGAGTAGACACAGCAGGGCTGTCACCACCTACCGGCAAACTCCCCTACTAGGGACACGTGACACTAGGGCTATTAAGTCCCTAGGCCAGTCCTAGGGTCACGTGACAACAAGACAATTAAGTCCTCGCTGCCAGACCGATTCCAAGAAGTCAATTCCCTAAACAGAAAGACTAAGCACAGCAGGGCTGTCACCAACTACTGGCGACCTCTCCTAGGACATGTGACACCAGGGCTATTAAGTCCCTATGCCAGTCCCAAGGTCACGTGACAGCAAGGCAATCAAGTCCTCCCTGCCAGACCTATTCTAGTTCACAAGACTAAAGATAAATTCTGCCTCTAAATGCTTACTTGAATAGAACGATGATTGCAAGCAAGTAAGGAAGAATTTATACTAGAATAGAAACATACAATCCAAAAGGAATCGGAGTACTTACTTGTAATGAAGATAAACGATGAACGAACGATGAATGAACGACGAACGAACGATGAACGAAGAACGAACGACGAAACGAACGACGAACGAACGAAGAACATTCACTATAAATAAGTATCCCCCAAGATACAAGTTGGGCCTGTCCTCACAAAGGGAGAACTACCCTTCTCTTCCTACCCTACTCTCTCCCTACTCTACTAGTGTACAAATGGCTCTAGGCCCTTGGGAGTGGAATGAGGCTCTCCTTCTTGTGTGTCCTTGAGGGGAGGGGGTACCTCTATTTATAGTCTTGAGTAGGTCGGTTTGGGGGCCTCCACCCGCCTCAATGCACCGCCTCAACGCATTAAATGCCGGCAGAACCGGACATCCATGAAGGCTGT
>RWGY01000051.1:25611123-25674033 GCA_007726485.1 Eragrostis curvula
CCAACCAGAGAAAGATGGGCCAGATTGGCCACTGTAGCAGGTCGGCCGACCTCACTGTAGCAGGTCGGCCGACCCCCCTTGGCCCATTTGGCCTTGGGCTTTGGCCGAGGGGTCCTCCTTGATGTCTTGTTCAATGATCTTCATGCATTGGCCCAAGTTGGTTGTGTTTTGTATGACTTTTGATCCATATCTTGTTGGGCTGCCTGTGCTGATTTTCTCGGAGTGATGTGTTGTGGCCTTCTTGATGTGAATTCCCTCCTTTTGATATGAAATGTACCTGCACTCACAAATTCACCAACACTCGTGGAAATCGTTAGTAATAAACTCCTACCACTATGTTTGGTGTTTATTTTATTTCTTTTATGCAGGTACTTGACGGTCAAAAGTGGTACTTAAGGATCGTCAACACTCGGCATCCCAGAACTACACACTCTGAGCTTCCCATCTCCTGATGGAAGAGGACGTCGATGCACCATACTCGGTGAAGCCCTTGCGTCGATTGATGGTGCAAGAATGAACGCCGACGACATGGCCTTATTCTTCAAGGCCTTCTACAAGGGTATCACGCACAAAAACCGGGAATGGTTCCCATATGGTTCCCAATCCGTCCTGGCGAACTTTGAAAATCCATCTCCTTTCGAGCGGACGAACCCTTCAGCACAGCACTATCGGCAACCATCTTCCCAACATGCATCAAGCCCTGCGCATTGCCGATTGGTCTGAACGGATTAGGCCGGACCCCCTTCTCATACGAATTCTACAATCCTTCGTTCGCCGCTCGGCAGTTGGGTCTTGGCCAAATTCCTCCGATCCTCTTCTATGCCGACAAAGCCAAAGCCCGAGCAACCATCTCATCAGCTCTGGAGTACAACTGGCTTCATGGACTGACTGACAGCATGAACATCGGCTTCATCGACAATCTGGTGCTGGCCCCTTCTCGTTCAAAGCTCTTCCAACTATGGTGGGCAGAGTGGTCCAAGCACCTTCGATCTTCCAACACTGCATCACACTTGTCGAACCTGGTGCTCGCTGAACCGGTAGAAGAGGTAAACCAACTCGACACCTCTGTCATTGACATTTACCTTCTCAAATAATCATGTCAACTAAACATCCCCTTTTCTTTTTTGCAGTCTGATGTTGAAGTCCCGTCGATGACCAGTAACAGCGGCATCGGCATTGTGTACGTGCCTCCAAGTCCAGAACCGATCATTGGTTCTGACGCTCCTACTCCGGCAGAAGCAATATCAGGCCGACCCTCAGGGATCAAGAGAAAGAATCCCCGCCCCAAAACGACAACGTCTAAGCGCCACAAAGCCCTGCTGAAGCAACCAAGCTCTTCACCAACTCCTCCCAACAGTCCAGTAAATAAATCCATCTTCACCTCCCCATCGGCATCTAATCCCTACTTGATCTGCAGGATCTTGAAGAAAATTCCGACGATGCTGAAGCCGATCGTGCCGCCGCTCAAGAGACAGACCCTCCAGTGATTCCTATTGACACATCATCACCAGCTCAGCAGGGGGGCACCAGTACCGGTGTTCAGAGTGCATCGACAGAAGGAACTAGCACTGCCGATCGACAAGCTTCAGAAGCCCAAGAGACTACTGGCGTCGACAACCAACCGGCCCAAGAAAGTCTTGAAAGAACCACTGCTGACATCGGCCCAGCACCAGCAAGCCCCAACACTCTGCCTCAGGTCATCTCTTTAACATACCTCCTCCTTCCATTTATCCCCATTGCTAACCAATCTTCAACAGGTCCAAGAGCAAGAAAGGGCATCGGCAAACATTCATCCTGATGAATCAGCGGACATCCAGCCTGAGAGGCAAGAAGACGCGACCGACCCACCCAACGACGCTCAGGAAGAAGGCGCACCAGAAGACACCACTGTCCCCATCTCTTCATCCGCCGTTGCCTTCTCTGCTGAAGATCTTGGAGCTTCTTCTTCTCAAGCTGCGACCTCTTCTGCTCCCGCAGATGCCGATCCCTCCCAGGTAAAAACGATGCAATTCCTTTGTCGACTTCACAAATCATTCTGAACTCGTCTTGCGAATACAGGCACATACGCATCATCGACAACCTCTGGAGGCCAGCGTACGCAACATATTGACTGAACTGGAAACCCAGATCGAGGAAGCTTGCATCGACAAACTCACCAGCAACGCTTCCTCCATTCGCGCAAGGTTGGAAATCATCCGGCAATTCATCCCAAAAGATCTGCGAGCCGTTCTTCAACCAGTGGCTTTTCTTGAATTTTGGCGAGAAGACTTCGAAGAAGCCCGAGATAACATCAACCGCCGATCCCAGCAGCGCCAGCTTATCGCTGATGCAGAAAAAGCCATCCACACTTCTGAAGTTGAAGTAGCAAGGTACGAATCCTTGAAGACCGGATTCTCAGAGGAAGAAACCCGGCTGAACCAACTGAAGAAAGAAGCTGATGACCTGCGCGCAACCCTACGAGCCAAGGAGCAAGAAATATCGGCATCAGAAACAAATCTTCCAGACTCCACATCGACATGCAGCGCCAGCAACAAGTCACCGAAGCTGCCATAGAGGCTTCGCAGCGCGCCTGGGATAGAGCCCCTGCAGAGGTTGAATCTGATGATGCCGATGCTTACATTCTTGCCGACATAGATCAGATCCGCGAGCGCTGTCTCGCTGTAATTCGTGATTACTTGTATCATTAGAGTCGTAGTTCTAAGCACACCTCGCTGTGACCTTTTAATTTTCTTGTAATATAAAACTCTTTCTGGAGGCTTCACGGACACAATAGCAACGCAATTGTGTTCCCATGCTTCTCAGCTTCCAAAATTTATCGTCTTCACATGACTTGGCCCCATTCTGCTTTCAGAAAATTCGCCTCACATGAGCACTGTGGTTAACAAGACACATCAGTCTTTGTCCCGATACGGCATGCAACTTTATCGATCTCAGCACACAACCAGTTGCTCCACTATACCTCGATCTTATCTTCTTCCCTCACGGGCTATAAATACCCAGACAAGCCATACTTCTTCCATCACAGCCAACAATGGCGTGCAGAAAAAACCCATCCTCTTCCAGTAAGAAAGAGAAAAACAAAAAAGAGAGTCCACCCTCTTTTTCTGCTTCCAATCCACCAATCGCTCCTTCCCCAAATCTGAATCCACCGCCTCCAGCAACACCCATAGACGCTATCCCTCTTGCAGTGCTTCGTCCCGGGTTTGAGCCATTGGCACCAGGCTTGCCCGAAATCATTGCTATCTCCTCCGGAGATGAAGATGAAGAAACTAACATCTCACGTCAGACAAGGTTTCTTCCAAGCGGTCGCGTTCCTCCCCAGCGTGGCTTCCTGAAGAAAAATTCCGGGAAACATTCCCGCAATCCTTAGGTGCCGCTGTCCGAACCATTGCATCCCTCTGAACACACCCCCTAACAGTTGCGTGACAAGATTAAGGCCAGCCTTCCTTTACCGCATCGGTGTCGGAAAATGCGGTGTGTATCCTGGGCATGTGATGAAGAACCTTGTTTACTTTTACCTCCCCTGGAAACAATGCCTCTATCTGTTGTACTAATGCAGAAATCATCAGTTTCCCAACTCTTGTAACCTTCATGTATCAATGTCGATCAGAGTATATACAATTTAAATGATTTCTTTAATTTTTCCTAAGGGCGACACCATCGGCATCGGCCATCTCAAAGGCGACGCTCTTAACGTCGGCTTCTGACGAATGTTTATCCGAGCACTTTACGATCCAACCCAGATACTGGGATAATACCTTTTTAAATACTTTCCATTAAGCGCTCGGCCAAACTCTTCGCCATCCAACTCTTTCAACACATAAGCATTGCCGGGCACACATCGGCTAACAATGTAAGGACCTTCCCAATTAGGTGACCATTTGCCAAAACGGCTATCCCGCGAACCAATCGGCAACTTGAGTTTCCAAACCAGATCTCCTTCTTCAAACTGCTTGCTCACCACTTTCTTATTGTAATGCCGAGCCACCCGAGCTTTACTATCTTGGATCTTTTTCAAGGCACTGAGCCGTTGTTGACATACATCATCCAACTCGTCGATCATCAAATCATGATACTGCTCTGTAGTCAACTGATCCTGGAAATCAATCCTTCTAGACCCAGTGCTGATCTCCCACAGCAAAACAGCTTCATGCCCGTATACCAACTGATATGGCGTCACTTGTACCGATCCGTGACGAGACATACGATAAGCCCATAATGAATCGGCCAACGAAATGTGCCACTTCTTCGGCTGTTCCTAAATCTTGCGCTTAATTAACTTGATCAGCGACTTATTTGAAGCTTCAGCCTGCCCGTTTGCCTGAGCATAATAAGGTGACGAATTCAACAACTTGATGCCCATCTCGTCGGCAAACTCTTTGAACTCTTCAGAAATAAAAATAGACCCCTGATCAGTAGTAATAGTCTGAGGAACACCAAACTGATAAATTATATGTTCTTTGACAAACGCAATCACATCTCTCGAAGCCACAGTCCTGTATGGCACCGCTTCCACCCATTTGGTGAAATAATCTGTAGCTGCAAGAATATATTTATGCCCTTTACTTGACGCAGGGTGAATCTCGCCAATCATGTCGATTCCCCACCCTCTAAATGGCCACGGCTTGATGATTGGATTCATAGCTGAAGCCGGAGCTCGCTAAATCGAACCATATCTCTAACAGTCCTGACACCCCTTGTAGTATTCAAAACAATCCTCAAGCAAAGTTGGCCAGAAATAACCAGTTCGATTAATCAACCATCTCATCTTGTGTGCCGACTGATGCATTCTGCAGATCCCATCATGCACTTCCATCAGCATTCTTTTAGCCTCATCGGCACCCAAACACTTGAGCTAAAGTTGCCCATCGACAACCACGTACCTCATAGCTTTGTACCGCAGTTTCCTGGATGTCTTCTGACTTGGATCCTTTAAATAATTAAAGATTTCAGTTCTCCAATCCTGCACGTCGACATCGGCCTTATGATCGATATAATTTATCATGAGCCGATACACAGATGCATGTTGCGCCAAGTGATTAGCTTCAGAATTCATCTGCCGAGGAACATGACTAACCGTGACATGCCTGAACTCCTTCATCAAATCCTGGCACTTCTGGTGATATCCCCGCAAAATCTTGTCCTTGCATTCATATTCATCATTTTACTGCCCCACAATCAGCAAAGAATCGCCAATGACTTCAACAAAATCGGCATTAGCTTCCCTCAGCAGCTGTAACCCCTTCAACACAGCTTCATATTCAACTTGGTTGTTAGTATGGGCTTCAACTTGAAAGGAAAATTCAAACCTGGCCCCTCTAGGGGTAATAATAACAATGCCGATACCACACCCATGCTTGCAGATCGACCCATCGAACAGCAATCGCCATGGAACTGGTTCCACAAACATCTCGTCATGCCCCCCGTGCTGAACCACGAGATCAGCAAGCACTTGAGCCTTTACGGCCTTAGCAGATTCATACTTCAAATCAAACTCTGCTATAGCCAACATCCATTTCCCAAGCCTCCCCTTCATCACTGGAGCAGATAGAATATATCTGACAACATCAGCTTGACACACAATGGTGCACTCCTCGGATAATAAATAGTGTCTCAATTTAATGCAGGAAAAATAGAGGCACAGGCATAACCTCTCAATCTCAGAATACCTGGTTTCTGCATCTATTAATCGACGACTGAGATAGAAGATAACCCTCTCCTTGCCTTCATGCTCCTGCGTCAAACGCCGAGCCAATGCACTTGTCATCAGCAGACAAATAAAGCTTGAAGGGAACACCAGGCTTGGGTGGCATTAGGACTGGTGGCGAAACTAAATACGCCTTGATATCATCAAGCGCTTTCTGATGCTGAGTTTCCCATCGAAATTCCTGATCTGCTTTTAACTTAAACAGTGGAGCAAACGCATTAATCTTCCCAGAAAGATTAGAAATAAACCTCCTCACAAAATTAATTTTGCCGATCAAGGATTGTAACTCTTTCTTGCAAGTTGGCGGTTGAATCTTCTTGATTGACTCCATACTTTTAGGACCAATTTCAATCCCCCTCTCATGTACAATGAAGCCCAAAAATTGTCCTGCTGACACACCAAAAGCGCACTTGTGCGGGTTCATCTTTAACCCAAACTTTCTAGTTCTCTCCAGCACCTTCCGCAAATCGGCAACATGATCTTCCATAGCTTTGGATTTCACCATCACGTCGTCAATGTAGATTTCCACCAACCAGCCAATCAAATCATGATAAATAAAATTCATTGCCCTTTGATACGTGGCCCCAGCATTTTTCAACCCGAAAGTCATGACTATCCACTCAAACAATCCCAAAGCTCCCGGACATCTGAAAGCAGTCTTGGCAATGTCCTCCTCAGCCATAAAAATTTGGTTATATCCCGCATTACCATCCATGAAGCTCAAGATTTTATGGCCAGCAGCTGCATCGATCAACACGTCTGCCATCGGCATTGGATACTCATCCTTAGGAGTGGCTTTGTTCAGATCTCTAAAGTCGATGCAAACCCTCATCTTCCCATTCTTCTTGGTTACCGGAACAATGCTGGAAACCCATTCTGCATACCGACAAGGTCTGATAAACTTAGCATCATACAATCTCGTGATCTCTTCCTTGACGGCATCATAAATCTTCAGATCTATTCCGCGATTGGGCTGCTTGAATGGCCGATACCCAGGCTTGATAGGCAATCAGTGTTCAACAATATCTCGACTGAGGCCAGGCATCTCACTATAATCCCAAGCAAAACAATCCTTGTATTCCTTTAATAATGCAATTAACTGTTCTCTAAACTCTTTACAAATTTTCTTACTAATGAACATCGGCCGAGGCTTATCACCATCACCAATATCAACTTCTTCTAATTCATCGGCCGATATGATGCCATGACCGAGCTTCCCTTCATCCTTTTCGCTAATCGGCCAACCATCAACTGATGTCGTTTTCTGATCCTCTGTCAGCCGATTAGCGCCCGGGTCCACCGGTGCCAGAGCAACCATGGAGTTGCCGATCCCTCTGTGATGCATACACCTTCGTCGGTGACGTCCAAAGATTCTCCTTCCCAGTAGGTCCCAGAGATACACGTCAACTCTTCTACCATCATCGGCACAAAATCTGCAGTCGCCACGCTCACCGATCGATCAGCTTGGATGGTCTCCACCTTGTCGCCGACCCATTGAACAAGGAGCTGGTGCATCGTAGAAGGAATGCAACAATTAGCATGAATCCAGTCCCGACCCAGTAGTATGGCGTATGACCCCTTTCCTTCGATAATGAAGAATGTAGTCGGCAACGTCTTGCTTCCAACAGTGACTTCAACATTGGTAACACCCTTGACCTCAGAGCTTCTGCCTCCATAGTCCCTCAGTGTCATGTTGGTCTTGGTCAACTCTTCAGGCAATCTCCCAATCTTCTTATAAGTCACCATCGGCAAAACATTGATAGCAGCGCCTCCGTCGACCATCATCTTGCCCATCGGCTTGCCATTGATAAAACCACTCAGGTACAGAGCTCTCAAATGCAAGTGATCAACACCAGTGGGCTTGTCAAATACGGCTTGCTGCGGTTCCAACAACAATTCGGCAAAAGCTTGTTCTTCCGATTCGTTAATATCCAAAGAGCTAAATTCTCGAGGCAACAAAAATACCATATTGACAGGTGCCTCAACCTCGTGTACCTGAGATTTAACCTTCGGCCTCCAAACTTTCCTGGGTCCCTTGTCGTGGTCGTCCTTCCGGTACATCTCCCTGTTCAACTCACGGCAACGTGTACGCTGCACCCTTCTCTTCTGCGTCTTGGTGAAAATGCCGCTCGGACACCACTGCCCTTCTTCTGTGAACCTGCCTTGATCTTGTTCTTCGCACTCTTCCTCTATCTGATTGACAGGCCCTAATCTTTCTTGCACGGGAGCTTTACCCATTAACCTCCCCTCAAAACGATTCCTCTAAATCCTTGGAGCAGGCCCCCTAGAAGTACAAACTTCTCTGTACAACTCAGCAGAACGCCTACTGCAACCTGGGCAACCTTCAATTGACGGTAACTTCATACCTTGCTCCCAGCAATATTGGAAGAACGGACAAGTCCAATGCGGGTCAAATTCATCATAATTAGATCGTCTATCCTCCCTTTCCCTTTTCCTTGAATACTTGCCGATCAGGGCAGCAGATCCGCCAATCATATTAACTGATGAAAAAGGACTTTCGTCCACTTTCGTTGGCTTCTGACTAGAGAACTTGATGCGACCACTCTCGATTGCTGCCTGAATCTGCTGCCTAAACACCTTGCACTCATTGGTATGGTGAGAAGGAGAGTTATGCCACTTGCACCACTTAATCTTCTTCAACTCCTCAGCTGATGGCAACGTGTGATTTGGTGGGAGCTGAATAAGCTTCTCCTGTAGTAGCAAATCAAATATCTTGTCAGCCTTGTTGATATCAAAATCATACTGCTTCTCCTCCACCTTTTGCTTGACCCACGGACACGCCAAAGACTTCCTGTTCCTGGTCCATTCTGCGAGAGCAACTTTATCCTCATCATCCGAATCTGAGGAGTAATCGGCATATGCCGCTTGGTATTGCCGACCACGCGTATTTTGAATATGCCCCTCTTGAATAGAAGCCTTCTGAACCAGCTGGGCTAAACCATCGACTTCCTGCTGAGCAAACTTATCTCTAATCTGTGGCAGCAACCCCTGATAAGCAATCTCAGCCATCTGCCGATCTGTCAGGTTCAAATTATAGCATCGACCACGGATGTTCCTGAATCTCTGCACGTAATCGGCAACTGACTCCCCTGCCTTTTGTCGAACTGCTGTCAGATCTGATATACTTAGCTCGACCACTCCAGTAAAGAAATAGGACTGAAATCTCTTCTCCAAATCAGCCCAATTCCGCACGGATCCCATAGAGAGTGATGTGAACCATGAGAATGCCGATCCAGATAGCGACAAAGGAAAGAGCCTAACTTTCATAGCATCTTGAGCAGAAGCTTCCCCCAATTGTGCTAAGTACCGACTGACATGTTCCAATGTAGAGACATTGTCCTGTCCCGAAAACTTGGAAAACTCTGGCAACTTGTACCGATGAGGCAACGGAACTTGATCCATCTAGTATGGGTATAGATGTCGATACATCACACTCTGCTCTCTGGGCTTGAGATCAAATTGCTCGTTCATGAACTCAGCTAATTTGGCCATCATATCTTCAGAAGTAGTTTGCGCTTGCCCCCCAGCCGATTACACCGGCTGATATGACTGCATCGGCACTGAAGCAGGTTGATCCTTGTAATTCTCGCAGTAATCCGCCATGACATGATAACCTTGAGGTACCTTCTGATTAAACAGCGATGGATCAACGTTGGGAACTACGCGATATCTTGTATGAGGAGTCGATCCATTCCCTTGAGCGGCGGAAGTTCCACCCATCTCCATGCGAGGCCCAGACATCAGCATCGTTTCTCCATTGGTGGCATTTGATGCCGATACCTTGGCTTTTCCCATCTCCAAAGCCCTAGCGCTCGGAATCCACAACTCAGCCGGCATTCCGTACGGCTGCTCTTGCTGATTAGAAGTTGAAGCATCTTGAACCACAAGCTGACTTCCAGGTTTTGCCGTATGAAGCGGTGTAGCAGGCGGTAAGGTGAACGTCGGACCGACAAACCCAGACTCTTTCTGCATGGTACCATCGATGATTGCCTTGATCATATTGTACACCGAGTTGACTAGCACATTGGATTGATTGACAAAAGCATGATGAACCGAGGAGTTGATTGCCTCATCTAGCATGGCTCGATCCGACAACTTCTCAGCTCTAATCGCAGTTAACTCGTCTGGCTTCATCACTATTGGCAAGGTTGACTTGGTAATAGCCCTACCACGCATAGTTTTAACTGTCTCAAAATACTTCGTCTGACAATTTATCAAAAAATCTTGATATTGCTTCTTCTGGTCCACAGTCATCTTGTCCCAAGCGGGTAACTCGTTACTGCCAGTGATCTCAGAAGAGTCTTTACCATCACTTGTGATCAGTGCGGGGATCATGATCGGCTTCCATTCACCATCGACAAGCGGACCACCTTCCTTAGTGATTGCTTGAACGAACGCCATCTGACTTGAGCGAACTTGATGATTGTCCCACCGGGCGTGCCAAAAAGTGTGTTGACAGCAAAATTGACTTCCGCTGCTTCACACACGTGGCCTGAGAGATTTGCTTGACTCTGTTCAGGACCAAATCTGGAACGCAGTGAATTCCGGAGCGTGCCAGTCGATTTTTCCTGCAAATCGACAAAGACAAGAAAAGCGTGTAAAATTCCTGGGCTATCGGCCTCGGACAGGCCGATGCGTAGCCGCAGCCGATAGGATAAAAATAATTGAAACAACAGCAAAAATATTCGGCTGTCGGCTAATAACGAATCGGCATGTTCGCAAAAGTCAAATACTCGCGCGATAAACGAAGCAGCTACATGTAATGAAATCGGCATCGACAAATACTGGTATGATATGCAATCGGCAAATATCCATCGGCAAGCAGAGTAAAACAGTACATTGGCATCGGCAAACATGCATTCAAATCTGTTACTTGTCTAAAATAGAACTTTGACGATGCAAACAAGTATAAATCTGAATTTGATAAGCAATCGGCTAAACACCCCGAAAGAATTATTAAGCTAGTAGATCTGATTAAATCGACACGTTTGCTGATTGCTTTCCCCAGGACAAGTCAACTGAAGGAAAAAAGTAAAACTGGACCAGGTCAACGGTAATACACAATCGGCAACGATAAACTTAAGCAAATCTAGTTCATTTAATAATGACTCGAATAACTAGGTTAAACAGTGATTGGCATCGACAATCTATCACCAGGCTATAGCCAGGACAAGTCAACTGAACTATAACAAAGAATCGGACCAGGTCTAACAATTCCAAGCAATAGACGAACGATGTCGATCTCTAGATTAACCCAAATTACCGGATAACTAGCAGCCACATCCATCCTAATTACGGACAAGTCGACATAATAGAAATCGATGTGCTTACCTGACGAAATCCAAGTCGACAAAACCGGAGCCCCAATGGACACCGACGTCGACGAAAATCCCGTCGAGAAAAGTTGTGGCGATGCGCCGAAAAGTTGTATTGATTGGTTGATTAGGGTTTTACAAGACACTGTGGGGTCATATTTATACCCCTGACATATTCCGAATCTAACACGACACGGTCAAGATTGACTTCCTAAACTAAGAATAGAAAATAAATCCAAAAAGAACTCGGGCCCACACACGCACGCACGCGCCTTCTTCTCTTCCTTATTTTCCAGTGGGCCACCACTTTCTCCACCTGCTCATGACAACCCTTTGACGCCGACAGTGGGCCTCAAACCAAAATTCGGTGTCAACACTTTCCCACTTGGTTATGGGGGGCACTGTGCCTCTTTCGAAGAGTCCTTCATATACACTCCTTGCTTGATTGATTCCCTTCCTCAAACGGATCTGTGAGCTTTCTTCAGTATCTGGACATTCGAGAAATGCCGATGGGACCAAACAATTAATGGTGAGTCGATTCTCATTCCTCTTATGAATGATCTGAAACTCTGAATTTGTTAGTATATATTTATTCAGCTTTTCTGTTCTGTGTGAGGGAGACTTTTCTTATAGTTATTACACATATTACTCTTTTTGGCATATAATCTTTACTAGCAAAAGTGCCCGTGCGTTGCCACGGGCTAAGCCAAAAAAAAAAACCTTTTCATATCATTTTAATATACTAAATAATGTTACTCATACAACCATATTATGCTTTTTTTAAAACTTTATGATTCACGATTTTATAAGGGAGTAACAAACAATATACATAATATTCAAAATATACTATGAAAGTATACCAGTTTTTCATGTAAGGATTCATTTGAGTTGTTTGAAGATTCATAGTTCCCAAGTTTGTTGTATGGACATCGGATAGACTAAACTTCATGGCAAAAATCTGATATGCTGACAACAATTATCAAGAAAGACATTGCACAAAGACAGTGAACTTCACAAAAGAAAACCAAAATCCTAACAATAAACTCCCGCTTCTATCATTGCAACCTTCGGAATTGCTTGTCTTCACAAGCCCTCCCCAAAACAGACTGGCCATAACCTCTAAACATTAAAATCTTATCAAGAAATGAATAGAAAGTAGAACCAAATATGAGTTGAATTGTGTGACAGCTTTTATTGTTTCTCTGGGGCTGATGCTCATAGATGTATACTCTAATACAAGAGTTACAATAGTTCAATGGCGCATTCCTTGAGCGTAGGAAGCAATGGTTAGAATCTGAGTGATCGATATTTACGCAGGAACATTAATACTCTTATTTGATCCAAGAATGTCTATCTTTCTTTTCATGCACCTGCTAAATGATGGCATATCTGCAAATGACAACAAATAAATGATCAGAAGAAACCAGCATATTCCTTGATAATTGTTGTGGCTCTAGGGGAAAACATCACAGATCATTATCCATTATAATGAAAATCCAAACTACTGCAGAAAGAAACATTCAATGAGTAGAGGGAAAACATTACAGATCATTGTCCACTTTAATTTCAGATTTCGAAATTACAAGAATTGAAGGGTTGGAATATGAGGACTATTCATAGGTTTTCTACAGGCTCATTATTAACACCTTCACCATGTAGGCAAATCACAGATATGTGCATATGATGTACCATGAACTAAACTTGGACAGAGGAGTAAAAGCCATACTGGTTGGACAATTGAAAAAGTTTCAGGGTGATGCATATAGCAACGCAGAAGAAAACTGCAATAGTGCAAGTATTGGTTTACATGTTACTAAATTCAGCTAACAGTGAATAAATTAACTCGATCACAAATAACTCATTGAGGGAATATGAGAACAAAAACCTAAAAAGAAAACAAAGAAGGAAGCAACAGTGATCAGTAGAGTAGTGCAATTCTACTGCATTCCTCCTCTCGTTCCTCCCTTTATATGCACAATAGCAGTGTCGAAAACTCAACCAGAAGGCGGCAGCAGAAGCAACATTTTACGGACAATAGATAAAGAGCGGAGCCAAATATTTTCCATCCCCATAGCAGAATTATTTTTCATTGACAAAATAGTCGATATATTATGTACCTTTTTTCCTGCACACATGACAACACATGTCTATATAGCCTGAAAGAAACATGATATATCTGATCTTCCAAAAGGATCAAACGATGGACGCCTGATATGGTATATATATGCTCAATCGACTCCCTCATCCTTGTGCGTCCGAGAAGATCTAAACAGCTCAAGATATCCCCTCAATCGACTCCGCCCCATCGAAGCAACCTGTGGGACAAAACATCACCATAAGCCCATAACCAGACGACTTGTTCTACAGTTCGGTAGTGCCTTGATATATCTGTGTTCTAGAACTATTTGTAATCAGAACAAAAATAAAAAAGAAAGAAAAGAGCCCGATGTCAGATGCAGTTACCTGCTGTTTATAGTTATCCTAACAGAGTCTAATTTTGTTTTGAAATGGTGTTTGTTCTTTCATTGGTAAGTCATAATGGCAGGAATATCTTTGGAAACGAAAAATAATTACATATTCTAGCTGTCATTTCAGGTTCAACACCCCATGGAAAATATTGATATGAATATATATTGAACAGCATATAATGGTACAGCTCACAAACTTATTAACACGAGCATATGGAAATAGCAAAAGCGAGCTTGTTTTCGTCCCTGTCAAAGTTTCAGTGAACACAACAGAACAAAAGAACTCAGACCAGCCTAATCACAATCCTAACCCTTGCTCAATAACTTATTTTTATTAAGCAACCCAGCAATCCTAATCTGCAACTCCACATCGTCTAAAAACATAGCTGCAGAAGAGCGAAACAACTGATCCTCTGAATGGTATAACTCCAGTGACATTGATACCTCCAAGAATCATGGTGTTAGGTGATGGCTTGTTATAATCAATAACTTGAATTTTAGCAATGTAGCTGTCAGGTTTTGGTGATACAGATCATTTTGCTTTCTATAGCAGATAAAGCTTTTGTATGTTTCTATTTCAGGTTTCAACAATTTCGCTGAAATCACTGAAGCAGATATATGTGAATGGAAAGGAACATATCAAGGATTATCACCTGGGAAAAAGACTATGAACTCTCCAAAGCCTGCTTCCATTGCTCTCCTTCACTTCATACTCCTAATCTGCCCCCCACCAAGTTGCAGCAGCAATCTGCAACCAAGAAGTACAAGGCAGGCGATAAGCACCACCATCAGCTAGATTCAGACCTTGACCAAGCAAGGAGAAACAACGATCAAGCAAGCTTCTCCGTGGGTGCAGACCAGAGGGCACATCAATGTTCGCTCGCATATCAATTTTTATTCCCATGTTCATATTCTTAAGTGAAACAAAAATGTTGATAATGTGGCACATATTTGCTGTCATGCCAGGATTCATTTTTCTGTCTCTCATCTAAACTTTATCTCCCAATTCAACACAATCAAAGAACAATAAAAAAATCAACTAAGACAACATATGAGAAAGGTAAAAAGCTTCACATTCTCTAGAGAAACTTTGGATCATCTGGAAAGCTTCAGAGAACAACTTCTCTTGTGAAGTTCAGTAAATATATAGGACAGTTCAGAGGGATTAGAAACATGTGCTACATGTTTGTAATTGCCACTGGCAAACAAGTTTCATTCACTGATAAAATTTTTACTGAACTCAAAGGGTAGACATAAAAAAAACTGGAAGGATTTGATTCACCACCTTTATAAAACGAAACTGAATTGATATCTCTAGACAATCGGGTTCATTACATATGACTTTCATTCATTGATTATCGTCTCACAGTCAGAGAACAGGAATGTCACAAGACAATCAAACACAGATGACCTACGCAGAAATCTGAGTAAAGAACTGAACGTGAAGAGGAGTTCAATAACTGTAGAAGACTCATCACTCGCATCGCCTGCCTCTGGGAGGCTTCTGGATCCTGGACGCCGGACGCAAGCTCGCAGCCCAGCCGGCACCCCCATGGTGGCCACCGCCGCGCTCGGCTGCTGTGCGCTCGCCAGCCGCCTCTGGGCGTGGTGGACGAGCTTGTGGAAGGACTCCATCTGCTGCTCCGGCGAGCAGGTTCGGAGGTACTTGGAAATGTGGAAAGACGCAGTCAGGCATGCACGGCTGCTGGAGATGCTAGCACGCCGCGCATGGAGGGTTCACTCCCCATGGCGGCGGCACCACCGCCCGTCCCGCCGCGGCGCTCGGAAGCTAGACGTTTGTATCGTGATCTGGAAGGGGAGAGGACCAGGATCAGAGGAGGTAGGGGACATTTGTCGCGCGGGCGAGCGAGGCTGGTGGGGCGGGCGGGCTGTGCGGCGGCGCTGGGTGAGAGAGGTTGTGTTGGCGGTGACGAAAGGGGGCGGCAGCGACGGAGGAACTGGCTGTGGCGGTGGAGGGGAGAGGGGAGGGGAGGGGAGAGGAGGTAGGCAGGCGTGCGTGCGAGAGCCGACGGCCGCACCTGTCGGCACCGATTTTTGGCTGGGTGAGGGAGCCGCGACGCACGGTGGAGTCAAAACGAAAATAAAAAGGAGTAGAGATTTTGTGAGAAGAAATTTGTACTTCATTATCACTGTTTTTAATTGCATGGTTTGCTGATTACGCGAGAAACATGCTTAGCTAATCCCTATGCTTTCAATCTTTCTACAGCTTGTATGCCTATGATTATATAGTTGCAGCATGGTACTCGTCCAGATGCTTCGTGGAGCAAACAGAAGCGGCCCCGGAACTAGTAAGGGAACACATACAGTTGCAGATACCAAAACTCTGTGCTTTCAACTGCACAGGTAAGAAAAGACGCATATATAGATGCTCAAGGCGTTCAACTGCACATACATATATGCATGTAGTACACACGCATTCCACGTTACCACAACACTGACCGACACATATGCAATAACACGTACCATCTTACATATGTACCTACAATCAATCCTACACTACATATGCCTGCTAATAAAGACACAGTGCACATGTGGAGAAACTTGGACATGTGATGCTGACGGCACAGAGACGACCTCGCTCGTTTCCACGTCACTATTCCAGCCTCCGTAACTCTGCACGGAATGCCTCCTGGTGCTCCTCCCTGACGCACAGCGCCATGGCGGCGACGCCGTCGGCCTTATCTTTCCTCCCGCACAGGATGCACGCCGGCACAACCTTGCGTTCCATGTCGCCCATTATCCGCACCGGGCCGCCAGCGCCGAAGTCGACGTCGTCAAAGCCAAGGTTCCACCAGCTGGTTATGTACAAGGTGTCGTACCCGGACATGCCTCGCAGGCGGCCGCCCATCTCGCCGCCGATGTACGCGGCTCCGTCCACGAACGTGTAGGGCACCCGCGCCTTGGCTTCCTTGACCAGCCTCACCAGGTCCAGGATATCGGCGTTGGCGACCTCGGCGCGCGTGGCGACGGCGAGGCCGAAGGTGAAGAGGTTGCCGTAGTAGCCGTCCTTGGCGTCGGCCTGCTTCCTCACGTTGGCCGTGAAGATGAGCGCCGTGGCAGCGGCCGCGGCGTCAGCTTGGTCGCCGGACATGGTGGCGCGTGTGCGGCACTTCCATATGGCGGCGACGAACACCTCGAACGCCGAGCACGGCGCCATGTAGTCGCCGTCCTTGTGCCCACGGAATTCCGCCTTGACGCGGTTGATGAAGCTCATGGGGACGGTGATGTCTGAGCTCGGGAAGTCGTTGTGCGCGCTGCTGCTCACGAGAGCCTTGGTCATGGAGATGATCGGCGGAGGGAGGTCCGGGAGGCAGTAGTCCAGCCTCATGGGACCCACGGACGGCGACGGGGACCCACGGGCAAACTCGCCGACGGCCTGCAGGAACTGTGCCATGCCCACGCCGTCGGCGATGACATGGTCCCACGTCACGCCGACGACAAACCCGCCGCAGGAGAACTGGGTCACCTGCATCAGCAGCAACGGCGGGTCCTTTCTGTAATGCTCGGCATAGGTTGGTGTGAGCTCCTCCACCCGGACCAGCGGCCGTGGGTCTGTCAGCCTGGCGTCTTGCAGGGTGCAGCTCGCCAGGGCGCCGACCAAGGCCACGCCCTCGCCAGTGCACGCGATTGTGAGGCCGTGTGCGCTGGCGGCAAGGCGGCCGGCGACGGGGTAGTAGGGGACCAATGCCCGAGACAGGGCCCTCTTGATGGTCTCCGCCGCCTGATCGATCGGGCGGTCGAAGATGAAGAGCGCCGCCATGGGCAGGGACGCCAGGGCAGTGTCCATGGCGGTGAGCCGGAGGGTGCCGCCTGGTGTGGCCTTCGCCGGGCCGACGAGGAAAGGCAGCGATTTGGTCACACGAAAGCTCATTGTGTTTTGTTTGTGTTTGGCTGCGCTCGTTTCAGAAACTACTCTCTCGTGTCCTCTTTTGCGTTGGCTACTTCACTTGCAGCACACATTTATAAGCTGCCAAGCTAGCCCCGCGCGCGCGAGCGTGACTTTGCTTCAGTGCAGGCACCGCGTTTTGAATCACAGAAATCGCAGAGGGCCAAGGAGATGGGTTTCAAAGGATAGGCCACGCTCCGCTTTTCTCATCCATTAACGTGCGTATCGTGGGCCCTGTCGCTCTACCACTTATCTCTCTCGCCTCAACCTCAGCATCGTATCCACGGGGCAAGGGTACCTTTGCAATATCGAAGTTGTTTGTAGCATATTTCCAGTGTCAATACATTTGTTTCTTTATCATTTCCTTTTTGCGACATGATTCCCATGTGCTCTCCGGTTATTTTTACCAATGAATCCTTTGATTCATTCAGTTGAGTTACCATGTATCTTTTTTATTTTTTGGTCTTGGTACTAATTTTAGTCCTCCGTCCATATTTCTACGAAAAGAAAAGTATATGTCATGAGGCTGTGATGTTGAGCAGGGAAATGTGTGTGGAATAGCCTTGCCCGAGGCATCAATGTAATATGTGTGTTGGAAAAATTGCAAAAACCCACTTGCATTTTAAGGGCTTTTGTTATGTCTTTAATAACCTTCTATAGGAAGTATTGTTGCAATCTACCACATTCCAGGTTTACTGAAGTTTCATATTATTTCCTGCCAAAATTTGACTTGCCCCTGAACAGGCTGACCGGGAGAGGGGGGGGGGGGGGGGGGGGGGGGGTACATGAGAACTATGTTAGTTTGCAAGTTTGAGACCACAACAAAAGTTCTTAGAAATGGGCATACGAAAATCCTATATTAAGATGTAAAGGTTGGCTTTTGCAATCTTCTTCCTTATTGTGCTTTGGTTTGACAAATGGGTTATTATATAGTGACCCATTTAATCCTTATTCTGGACCTAGAGGTCTCTTGACTCATATAATATTGTGTGGGTCGTATAATTTGTTAAATATGATATGTATTTTATTCATTTACAAAACATGTTGTGAATAAACTGATCTGTTGTGCAACAATTCTGGCTGATGTCAAAAGTGACACGGAGTGTTAGAAGGTGATTTCTACAATGCATTTTGCTTGGTTTAGATCCAATGCGCCATATTGCTGGGTGAAACTTGAATTTGGTGAAATTTAAAATGGCAAGAACTGGAGATTGTGGGATTGGTCAGTCTCTTACACCTGAAGATTTGCAAAAGGATTTATTGATTCACGAAGATGATGAACTGATATTTTTTTGTGTTATCAAAAGATAATAATTCAACAAGTGAATTAATTGTATTTGTATTGTTTCTTATTATTTTAATATTGGGTTAGATAAATTTGTCATTGTCATATAAATATCATACTTATATGTTTTTATCAAATCTTTCATTGTTTTAACATAGGTGTTTTTGTTATCCACTCAGGATATGTTATCAGCTATATCCCTTTGAGTTGGTACCTCGCCGATCGCCCAAGGTTCGGTCGCGTGCCTCGCTGCGGCAGGCAGTCAAGAGGCTCCGTCAGTGTAACAGTTGTGGCCTGCTGATCTTGCAGCCGGCTGCGCAGAGATAGTCCTCATCTTTGTTGCCACGGTCAAGAGTCTCTATAGAAAAGCGAGGACCGATCGAGGCGTGCTCAACCATGATGATCTGCATAACAAGGTAACAAACGACCTTGCCTGTACTCTACAAACCGCCCTATGAAAAACTCGACCTGGTTATGTCCCTGATGTTTTCCTCGCCGGTTGTCTTTTTGTTTAGTGGTTCATGTCTTGCAAGGCTTAGCCTACGTATGTTTTCAGAATACATTACATGCCTTATAGGTTTTTTATTTATAATTTACTTATCACATTTCAACAGCAGCTTATAGTTCTGATCAGATTATATGATGCGAAGGGTTTCATGCATACCGAAGCACCATGAACCAATCAACAATAATTCGTGCATAGGGATACAATGAGGCCATGCAGCTATATACATTGTTAACCTTCCAGTTGGTCAGCCATTTCTTTACTTTTGTTTTGTTTTTTCTTTCCAACTCCTACTGTCAGTTTTGTACAGCTACTAGCAAAATTACCAAGTATTTTATTTTATTTTTACATGACAATCCTAAACTTTGATTTGTTTTATTTTGTACTCTTTCTTGGATATATATTTGTCATCAAAAACTTCTCCAAGCACTGAATATCATTGCCTGATCTATAGATTATGTTCTCATGCCAATTTCATTTCACTGAATATCATCAGATTTTAACTTTTCTTTAATCTGATCTAGCAGGTTTTAAGGAGGAAATTATTTATCATGCTTTATAATTAAATGTCTTTTTTATCAATATCACCATGTCTAGGTACACTCAATTAAAGTTCTATAATTAAATTAAAAACATTTAGTTTTTGTTGAATGCAGGATGTTCTTCGTATTCTTGTAGAGATTCTTCGTCATGCACTAGACTTACAAGTGGAATTTGAATCTTTTGCTGAGAAACAAAACTACTTTCAGGTCAGGTGAGCTTATGTTTGCCATGGCCTTTACAAACCTCTGCAGTATAGTACCTCGCTCCAGGTTATTTCCAAGCTGTTTAAATATTACTGTGTTAATTTCAAACATGTAATTAACCTCTTGGAATATGTGGTCAGTTGTTTCTCAACCTGAATATCCACATTTTCTATGTGTGATTAAATAGCTGTTTGCCCCCAAAATAACCTTGAATGACCTGGAATGATAGCTTAGTGATGTTAATAGGCATTCTGTAAATTGCCTAATTATGGGACTAGGAATTGGACATTTCTTTATTTCATAGAGTACATGATGAGTTCATGTTCACATGTTGTGGAGCTTTTAATATTTAGTATTAGATATTTTATTTTTCCTGGCAGATTATATTAGAATGAATTGATTGCCACTTCAGAGGTATGGTATTTTTTAATCTTTATTTCCATTTTTATGATGTATAAAATAATCAATGCAAATGTATCTATGAAAAGCAAATCTTGTATTGTACTTAAACTTCTTTTTTCATCTTTATTTCCATTAATTGTGCAGTGTGCCATTACTCACTTCTTTCTTGAGACATTTGCTGCATGCATATTGGTTCCAAAGCAAACTTGCTTACACAAGTGTGGCAGCAAGCTCATCTGGCATGAGTCAGTCCGGCATGAAGGAAGGACGGGGTCGTCCATTACTTTTTCGTGGAATTTAGTGAACTCCAGAAGTTGGCTTGTGTGAACTACTACACCGGACAGGTTGGTGACGGACGACGTCGTCCTGAGACACAAACCAAACGTGGTAGACAGGTTCGGATACAGGATCGGATGGTCCATTGGACCAGGCCCTGGCGCAAACCAAACATGCTATTAAGTCTTCGAATTGGGTCTAAACTAATTATTAGGATATGTGTTGACCATTATTTTTCTGTGTTCAGTTAGGATTTATCGTGGGACATGGGGATCGCCATATCAAAAATACTCATTGATTTCTCATGCTTAAAACCCCTAATAAACGGGCATGTAATGAAGCATCATGCTTTTCGTGGACTTATTGATTGGGTTTAGTATGTATTGATTGACATTTGTAATTCACCACACACTATTTGCTTTCCAGACGATATTGTTCTCTTGCATGACCCTAACAGACAACTATTGAGTAATGTGGAATCACATTAGCACTCGTCTTTTTACTTTTTAGTGATAAATTTGGATAGAGGGGTGGAGCATATGGATTATTTCGACATTATTGTTCAAATTAGCACATTGTGTATCGTTCTCTAGATTTTTTTTCACTGTTATAAATCTTGTTCACGTTAATCAGGTATTTTTGTTATTGTTTGAGCCTTTTAGACACGTACGTGGCCCACGTGCATTGGTGGTCCTTAGATATGATTGCCACAAGCTGTCCATCGTTTGGTGGTCCTTAGATTATATTGTGCTTCCTCCTCTTGAAATTACATATATGATGTTTTCTTCCTCAGTTATAAAATGGCACTAACTTTGATGTCATATTTCCATTCCATCTAGATTAAAGGTGTATTTTGGTATAAATAAATGGTACCACAATTTCTCCCCTCTTTATCTTTCATTAAAGATGCATTGGAATTTTTATTTAAACTATAAAGATCCTGCCAAATGGGGCATTTTTCTCGATCACGTGCGTGGCGCACGTGCATTGGTACTAGTTATTCTAGCAGACAAAGAAAAATACTTCATCATGTAACGTCATATTAAACAACCGATCGAGTAATATGGATGTATTACATGGCAATTTTCGCATAGCACTATTTTTGGCTGTCTGTATCTTGCACGTGGGAACGGCGCAATATTGCACTCATATCCAATTTAGAGAGTAAAGCGGAATGAAATCGTCTGCCGTCGCTACTATTACGGCACAGCCATGCCGTTTCAACTAAATGACCCATGTCGTTAATAGCACAAGCACCCTCAATTAGGCCCATTTAAAATGATAATCTGGCCGAATGCACTGATTATTTATGCGACTTTTTGCTCCTTTGCTCGCCGCCGGTGCTCCTAGGCAGCCTTTTTTGCCTTCTGGGCGCCGGACATGACACATTCTTCCAAGCCGAACGAACCAATCGTAGGGAAGAAACCAACGAGACCTGAACCAGATTGAAGCCTAAGGCCATTCTCAATGGCTCTTTCATTTGCATTTAATTAGATGTCACATCAGCAAAAATAGTGATATGGTAAGAAATTTGTTATGAAAGAAGGGAGATACTTTCATCCTCATGAAAGGATGCCGGCGTTGTTTCCAACACGATAAAAGACAAAAGAAAGTGCATTGAGAGTCTTTCATTTCATCCCTAAAGACTCTAACCAACAAATGAGTGCCACCTAGCAATGATTTAATGTTTTGGCAAACCTATGAAACTAGGAAATGAAACTGTGCAAGATGCACTTTCATTTCAGTGAATAAGACCACAGAGCTGATGTGTCACTTTGAAAAGTGTGAAATGAAAGATGCCACTGAGACTGACCTAAGCGCAGCTGCCGCGGCAAGATTCATGATTAAGAGTAGAATCGATCGCTGTTCTCCCAACATGATCGGAGAGCTGCGCCGTCAGCGTGGGGAAGAAAGATGTGGATGGTAACATGACTCTGCTTAGTGGGCTTAACATGGGCCAAAGAAGGCCTGAAAACAGGTACGTGCGTGGACTGCTCTTTTATAGGGGCTAATTACCATCGTCAGATCTTAAAGCAACCGTTTTGATGAATGACGGCACAGTTTTGCAGTTGTAGTAGCGACAGCAGAGGATCTCGTTCCGAGTAAAGCACGGACAGTGATCTGCTCCGACAGTCCGACTGCTCACCCAGTCTGACGCGGACTCTGTTGGCCAGTTCCCTCATTTCTGACTTTTCTTTGAACCTACAGCTCGATACTGGCCATGGACGGACATCAAGCACGCCCAATGTCATGAGGGTATAACCTTATTTTTTTTTTATGTGAATACAACATGCATACTGTGTTGAAAAGTCGAACTCGGGTGGATACAGTTCACCAGATGTGGTATACTTAGAACCCAACCAGATGAGCTATAGTCCGATCAGTTTCCACAAAATGGTGTACTTAGAATCGAGTCAAAAAAAAATGTTCAAGGAGTTACTTCTTTTATCTAGGTTATGGTTGATTATGCCCTTATATTTTTCACACAGCACAATCCATGAGACTAAGGGCCTGTTTAGGTGCTGTAGTTTTTCAAAATCAAAGTATTAAGAAATCATGGTCTTAGAAGCCAATGCTAGGCAAGATCATGGTTTAGAAAAAAGAGGTCAGGAGTGGAGGTTTTAAAACTCTAAAATGGTTGCATTTTTTGCAATACTATGGTTTTCAAAACTGCAAAATTGGTTATATCCAAACACCTTCATACATCTCAAAACCAAAGTATTTCTCAAAATCATAGTATTCTTATAAAACTCTAAAGATACTTTATATCCAAACAAAGCCTAAAACATATTGTGTTTCCGAGCCGTTTTAGGCCTGTTAATTTGGATAGTTCCATACAATCCAACATTGGCAAAACAGTGTCAGCACCAACACGCAAAGCATGCTCGCCTCATCAAATGTCAAAAAAAATAAAATAATAACCTAGGCATAAGAAATGAAACAATATTATTTTACAACATATATTGCCTAAACTTCCATAGGAAAAGGACATAAAAGCTAAAATGACATTATGTAAAAAGTCACGTGAAGAAAAGCATCGGTCATGAGGCCGCGACAGCTCTTTCACTCTTGAAGCCGACACGGTTAGACAGCTCCCTCACTTCTGGCCAGCCATGGAGGGACGTGAAACACGTTTTGTGTCTCGGGCCCATGCCATCTTCCCGCCACACATCTGCGTCATATTTCCCCTAGCTTCCCGCGTTCCTTGAACTTATGGCCAGAGACGACCGTACTACGAGCTTCAAGTGCAATTTTGTGGCTCCAATTTGCTGAGCTAAAAATCTAGATATAGGTGTTGTACTTGGGGCTTGTGTTTGTTTGACAAATCTGGCTTCAGGAGGAGCTATCACGTCACTCTAACTGAGGTCGGTTAAGAGAGTGAAAGGTCCTGCTAGCTGACACGTGTTGCTTTTGGCGGTTTCCTCTATTATTGTATCTTTGATTAGAAGGATTAAGGTGTTACAGCTGGTTATTCCTGCAGAATAATTCACCGCTCATATTACTAATTGTATCAAAATTGCAAGGCGTGTGTGTTGTTTATCACCCCTCTACATTCAAGATTGTATATGGATATATATAAGTTCTCTTCCATATGAGCCTGCCAATGGATATCTATGCAAAGATCAAAAGGAAAATAACTGCATAAAATAGTAAGTTTTAAATGTCTTTAACAAGTCGAATGAAATAGTTCTCTAGAACTTTGCATATTCATTGACAGGCTCACATCCAGTGCAAGAGAACTTATAACTGTAAAATCATCGAAATGATGTGTCATTCACAACAACACAAACACACTGCAACGGCGGACCAAAAAGCTCTGCAGCGGCGGTTCCACTAGTCCGCCGCTACGCAAGCACCGCTACAAATAAATCTTGTAGCGGCGCGCGGTCTCCGGCAACCGCCGCTACAAACACCATATGTAGGGGCGGACACTGCCATCGGGCGCCGCTACAAAGAGGCATTTCCAGCGGTGGATGGTGCCACCACCCGCCGCTAATAAGTATTTTGAAAATAAAACAAAACCGCCAAAACCCTAGCCACCACGAAACCTAGCTGCCACGGTCGTCGTCGCCTCCGCCGCGTCGCCGTCGCCATCGCCGTTGCGGCCGCCTCAGCCGTGGTCGCCTCCGTCGTCGTCACCGCAACCCTAGCCGTGGCCGCAGGTGCCTCCGTCGCCTTGGCCTCAACCCTAGTCGTGGCCGCGGGTGCCTCCGTCGCCGTGGCCGCAACCCTAGCCGTCACCGTGGACGCCGCTGTTGCTATAGCCGCCTCTGTCGTGGTGGCCGCCTCCGCCCTGGTCGCCGTCTACATGGCACCATGGAGGAGCCCCTCAACGGAGCCGCACGCAACCTCATCGCATGCGCGCTCCGATGAGAGGTGCCTCCATGGCTGCTGGAGAGGAGAAGGTGGGCGGCAGCGGAGAGGAGAAGGGTTTAGGGTTAGAATGGGGGAGAGGTGGGGGTATTAAAAGAAATTTAATGGGCCCTATTCTGGTCACTGACATGTGGATCCAGAATAGAAGCGGGCCCACAAGTCAGTGAGTGTGAGCTGCCTCGAAGGTGTCCTTCATGCGGCGAGTTTCTAGCTGTGTCCGAAAACCTAGTCCACCGCTACTATTTATAGCGGCGGATCAAACGTGATTTGCCGCTAGATATCGGCGCCGCCACTAGAAATGGCTCGCCACCGCCGCACTAGCTTCCGCAGCGACCAAAGCCGCCGCGAGCGCGACCGTGAGCGTCGCTGTCGCTGTCCGTCCTCCGAGCCCGTGGTCTGACCGCGCGGAGTTCGTGGACTCCTCGTAGTCGCCATGGCCGGCTCCTTGGCCCCGACGGCTTGGCCATGGGGTCTGACGTCCCTATGGAGGCCATGGCCACCGGAGCCGGAGCCGTAGCCGCAGCCAGGGTCCCCATGGGCCCCATGGCCACTGGAGCCGGATCCGCAGCCGGAGGCGGAGGTGGAGGTGGTCGCGGAGCCGGAGCTAGTGGTGGACGTCGATGCGAAGGTGGAGGTGGAGGTGGAGGTGGAGGCGGCTGGCTGGGGTCTGTTGCCGCCAGAGGTCCAGCCGGTCCCGTGGGTTCCTTTGCCGCCGGAGCCGGCTGTGTCCCCATGGCGTCCTTGGACGCCAGAGCCGGAGGTGGAGGCGGCCGGCTGGGGTCTGTTGCCGCCGGAGGTCCAGCCGGCCCCGTGGGTTCCTTTGCCGCCGGAGCCGGCGGTGTCCCCATGGCGTCCTTGGACACCGGAGCCGGAGGCGTGGCGCCGGCGTAGTGGAGGCGTCCCCGGCGGTGAAAACGCCGGGGATCTGTTGGTTTTATTTTTTATGTAAATATAGTTAATAGGCCTTCTTAATCATGTTTATTCACGATAAGGAAGTTTATATGTTGTGTTAATTGTGTTTTATCATGATAAATATGTAATTAAGTATTTTTTATGAATGGTTATCTTTTTTAAATTATCGTTGAACTTAAAAACGGAGGGGACCGATCAAAGAAAAGCGGCGGAGGGAAACTAACATCGCTGCTAAAAACATTTTTGTAGAGGCGGCTTGCAACAAGAACCGCCCCTACAATACTGAAGTTTCATAGTGGCGGTCCTTACAACCTTTATAGCAGCGGTTGGCGTTGCAGGCCGCCGCTATAAATTCTTTATAGCGGCGCCTATTTTCAGCAGTGCCACCTGCTCCTCTATAGCGGTGGACCAAATGGCAAACCGCCGCTATAGTGGACTTGTGTTGTTGTGATTCTGGAGTTGTGGATGGATTAAGTGTCTTTGTCGAGTCATGTTGTTGTTTTTTTACACTAACAGTAAGTCTAAATTCCAGTAGGATCCCCAAGCTGTTCAAACAGGGCGGAAAGTACCATGTCTTTAGTATGCTTAGAGACTAGCTTACCTACTACATAGTATGACTGATGGAAATAAACGTTGATCCATGCAAATGCGAAAAGGTACGGCAATATGTTGGAAGTGTGAAAGATCAGTAAAACTTACTTTCTATGCGGTTGTTTTCCATTTGAGCCCAGCATATTCATTTGCATGCTCATATATACAGTGTTAGAGAACATATAACTTGTATAATTCATCGAAATTATGTATCATTCTTTCCAGAGAGTGAAGTACAATGAGACAGGGATGGGCAAAGGGATTAGGAGACAGAGAAGCCGCAGCCGGAAATAGGTGGGTCGAAAGGGAAGAATAAGAGAGCAATAAAGGAATGTGTTTTCCATGATTAATTGATGTGTTCATTAACACGTGGGGAATAAAAAAAGAGGCATGAGAGAAACATGATTGGAGGGAGCGAGAACATGATCTTGGCCATTGGATGTTGAAGTGTTCATTCAAATGAACCTCAGTGGTCGGATGTGTGTAAATCATATATACGTTTTTATTTACACGTTCAACATCGGTTGTTATTCTATCGGCATTTGGTTTGTGAAAGGAGGGGGGGGGGGGGGGGGGGGAGTTAAAACTCGTTCTTTCATAGTTTAGATAGATTTTGATTGGGAGAGGGAAATGAGAAAGGAATAGTTTTTCACATATCATTGCAGACGACCTCAACACCGGGTTTGCCATCGTCAGTGTGTCATTGACACACCATCGACAAATACAGGGATTACAAATTCCTCAATAGCCATCTCAAAAAAATATCCTCGATAGCAAGTAGAAATTAAACTGTCCAAATAAGAAACGATTGGCAACTTTAATTTGTGGACTGGATCATTTTACTCAACTAGAATCAATGCATGTACGGCACGTACATGTCTATAGACTTCAAAACGATATTTGTGAATGAATTGATAACATATTTTAAGTGGATAACAAAAACACCTTCATTAAGAAAACAAAATTTGTATGGCAGGAAATATTTTGAGATTAATTTGCAAAACAAATATTACTCGTTCACTCTTTGATTCATATCTTTTGACAAGACGCAAGACAAAAAAAAAAACTTAATGAAGGTGACGCAGGACATTTTGCTTTTCTCTACCAGTTCCGTACGATTTGATAATGTACGCGTGGGCTGACCCCAGATTTTTCTCCAACAATGAGGCGAAGTTTTGGCCTGGGCCCTGGTGGGCTCTTCTGGAGTCAAAGGGTCAGCCACATTTCATCAACCCCGGAGGAGACCACCAAAGCCGCCGCCATCTGAATCAACCCTAGACAACGAACGCCGTCCTGCTCGACTGCATCGAGCGCCTAGCTAGGAGATGAACCGGATCCTGCCTCGCAGCCTTGCGGCATGCCGGCGCTTCTGCCGGGCGTTCTCCGCCACCGCGGGCTCCCAGCTTCCGGCCAGCAGCAAGCTGCTGCCGCATTCGGTTCGCGGCATCTTCAACAACTACTGTGACCACGGGCGGCCGCACTTCTTCGCCCGTCCGAGGGGCAGAGGCCCCAATATCGACGGCACCTTTAGCTCCATGCCGGACAACGAGTACGAGCAGTGGGACACCATCCTCGACCACTGCATATTCGGCGACACAATTTACGTGTGCAATCCAGCGACGAGGCGCTGGGCGCTCCTGCCGCCGTCCCTGCCATCCGACCCCAGCCTGGGATACAGTCTGGCCTACATGGCATTCGATCCTCGCGTCTCCCTGCACTACAAAGTGTTTATGAATGATCCCTGAGATTCCTAATGAGGACAGAAACGCGACGATGAATATAAACAAGGCAAGGGATTTGAGCACCGAATGGCCACCGCTGCACTAACTGTTGGAAATCCCAGGAACACACGCGAGATGGATACGAGCTTGAACACACAGCAATGGCGACACAACGCCCACGGCGACACAACGCCGCTGCCTTTCTTTTTCTATTGCTCGACACAACTGACAAACGGAGATTACAGCGACTCAAATAGGCACGCGAACACCCAGGGAGCACTACCTCCACTGCCCGGCATTCTCTCCCACGATCCGAGCGACCCGGCCCTCGCCATGACCGAGCTCTTCTCAGCGCACGACTCGGCCACGCTCTCCGTGCCACGCACGCCAACCTCCGACTCATACGCGCAGCACACCTGCATGCGGACGCAACTAACTGCCTAACTAATCTATCCCTGAGAATCATGCGATGCAGCTTGCCTGCATTGGCACGGACTCTAGCTAGACAAACCAGGATGCAGCACGATGCGATCCTGTACCTGAACCTGTTGCTGCAGCTAGCCTGCAAGCACACGGACACGCGCACGCCTCGACACGACGACGGCGTCGCGACTGACTCGAACTTGATCAAAACACACACGACGACGCACACGCCATGGACAACCCCCATGGTCGTGGTTTATTCAACATTCACCCCCTAAACCACGGCACCCCCTAAACCTGACTTACAGGAGACATGGCTCGTCATCGCTGTCGGCCACGGCGAGCAGCGCCTTCTCCTTCGTAGGCTTGGGGCAGTTCCTCTTGATGTGGCCCCGCTCTCCACAGTTGAAGCACCGTCCTCGATGGCGCCTGCTTGCGCCCGAGCTGGTGCTGCTCACGTCGTCGTCGTCCTTGTCATCGTGGCCGCTGCTCCGGCCACCTCCTTTCTCGCTGCCGCGCCCGCGTTCCTTGCCGCCGCACTGACGCCGACGTGCGTTCCACTGCTCCTCCGTGAGCAGCAGGTGCCCGGCACTATCCGCGACCTCCTCGACAGCGCCGTACTTCTCCTCCGCCACGCGCAGCCGCCCGACGAGCTCCTCAATGGACATGTCGTTCAAGTCCATGAGCATCTCGATGGAGCACGCGATTTGGTTGTACTTCTTCGGGAGCACGCGCAGAACCTTCTTCACGACGCGACTGTCCTCCACCTCCTCGCCCAGCTCGCGCAGGTTGCCGACGATGCCGTTGACGCGCTGCGTGAAGTCGTCGATGGACTCGCCGTCGCGGAACGCGACGTTCTCGAACTCCTTCAAGAATCGCTGCGCGTTCGCCTCCTTCACGCGTTTGTCCCCCATCCGCATCGTCTTCACCGCCGCCCACGCCTCTTTCGCCGTCTTCTTCTTGGCGAGCCCGGCCTTCATCTCCGATGGCACCGCGCGCAGGATGGCGGACAGTGCCAGCCGATCCTCGCGGCGCTCCGCCTTGTCTGCCTCCACGATGTCCCACAGCCCCATCGCCTCCATGCTGACCTGCATCACAGCTGACCACTCGTAGTAGTTGGATCTCGTCAGCATCGGGAGCTCGACGGCGGCGCTGGAGTTGGTGACGACGCGCTCCACCACCGCGACTGGACGCGATGTGCCGCCGTCGCCGTCACCATCGCCGTTCACGGCCTTCTTCCCCCCTTTGCTCGGGGACACGGGTGGACTCGACATCTTCTCACTCACGCACACCTAGCTCTGTATACCAATTGTTGGAAATCCCAGGAACACACGCGAGATGGATACGAGCTTGAACACACAGCAATGGCGACACAACGCCCACGGCGACACAACGCCGCTGCCTTTCTTTTTCTATTGCTCGACACAACTGACAAACGGAGATTACAGCGACTCAAATAGGCACGCGAACACCCAGGGAGCACTACCTCCACTGCCCGGCATTCTCTCCCACGATCCGAGCGACCCGGCCCTCGCCATGACCGAGCACTTCTCAGCGCACGACTCGGCCACGCTCTCCGTGCCACGCACGCCAACCTCCGACTCATACGCGCAGCACACCTGCATGCGGACGCAACTAACTGCCTAACTAATCTATCCCTGAGAATCATGCGATGCAGCTTGCCTGCATTGGCACGGACTCTAGCTAGACAAACCAGGATGCAGCACGATGCGATCCTGTACCTGAACCTGTTGCTGCAGCTAGCCTGCAAGCACACGGACACGCGCACGCCTCGACACGACGACGGCGTCGCGACTGACTCGAACTTGATCAAAACACACACGACGACGCACACGCCATGGACAACCCCCATGGTCGTGGTTTATTCAACACTAACTGCAGGTGTTCTCATCGGCGACCGGGGAGTGGGAAAACAAAGTATTTGTCCGACAAGGTAGCCCAGCAGGTGTAGTAGCCGATGTGCGATCAGATTCGTGGGAACCGGTGATCTGGGGTCCTGAACGTCGCTACGCTGAATGCTGGAAGGGGTCACTCTACGTTCATTGCCGTGGCGCATATGTCATGAGGTATGTGTACATATATATCCACGTCACAAAAACAGTACATTGAGTACAAGGGTTTAACATTGTAGAATCATGCATCATACTTCCTCCAATCATCAAAGTTTTTACATTTATCAACTTTTAAACATTTAGTTTGAGAATATATTTTTCATCTGCGCAGATTTGCCATGATGGATACTCTAATTTTGATGAATATCATATATGTATTTGATTTCAAACAATTTCAATTAGAAAATTGTGGAAAAACCATTTCTTTAGGACACTGACATTATTGGACAACTATTCCGTCCTCCTAATTAACCAGACTCTCTATCTCCTTACCCAATCATATGCACTGTGGACAATTCAAATCTTCTTGATCTTTCCTGACATTTTTGCTTCAATAGAAACCAATCTAATACTCCTGTAGTATTTTTCTAGAGTGGCTGACAGTTTTTTCTATATTTCTCCCAACAGTAGAGTGAATTACCAATAATATCATTCCAAAAACACTCCCATGGTTTTCAAAATTAACCAAATAACTAAAACTTTTTGGGGTCACATGTCACACAAAACGCCAGATTTGTTACTTGCTTTCCTATAACAAAGAACATTAACACAAAACACTACTTTCAACCTCCACAATGACACTAAGCTAGGCAGATGATGTGGCCGGAAAGGGGTTTCAATTAGCGGCATAGAAGGGTAGTGTAATGTTTTGATTTGGCTGGCATGTCAGTTTGACCGACCTTTTAGTGAAAAAACTCTTCTCCCCCTGCTATGCCACATCTTTTGAAAAGTTGAGCCTTTTGTGATCAATATAGCTTGTCACATGAAATTCCTTCAAGAATGCTCAAAGTTTTGAGGGACATGTGTAAGGTTTAGGGTCACATGTCGCGCACAGGGGTCCATGAATTCCTTTAAGAATGCATTATTTGTTCTATTGTAAAAACATGTGTGGTCCTAATATGTCAACTGTCTTTTTATTGCAACTAATAAAGTATTTATTTGCTTCTATGGGTTATTGTAGGTTGTCCTTGACAGAGGATAAGTACCGGATAATTAAAACTCCAACAAATGTCCAAGAAAACAAAGATACAGCGCCTTTTCTTGGGCTATCAGTTAACGGAGTGCACTATGCCGCTTTTAAAGATCACGAACTACAGATATGGGCACTAGATGCCTCTGGAGAAGAAATGCGGTGGGTGTTTAAACATCACGTAAATCTAGAGACCTTATGTCGCCAAATCTTGTGGAAGTACGGTGATGAAACTAAACGCCCATGGGCCATAATCAATCGCGATGGTTACAAGCGATATGATGATGAGGTTGGTCAAGACGAAATTTATGAATGGAATTCAGATGACGATGATGTTATAGACATCAAAGAAAGTAATTTGGATTCTGGTCACGGAGGATTCAAATTTATTGGGTTTCATCCATACAAAGAAGTTGTATTCTTGAGTAAGGGCTTTGATATGGTCGCCTACCATTTGAGGAGCAAAAAAGCACAGAATTTGGGTAATGCTTTCCCGCTTGGTTACGGGGGGCACTGTGCCTCTTTCGATGAGTCATTCATATACACTCCTTGCCTGATTGATTCCCTTCCCCAAGAGGATGTTTGAGCTTTCTTCAGTACCTGGACATTCGAGAAATGCCGATGGGACCAAGCAATTAATGGTGTGTTCATTCGTATTCCGCTTATGAAGAATCTGGCACTCTGATTTTGTTGGCATATATTTATGGTCAGTTTTGGTTACGTGTGAGGGAGACTTTTCTTTGTTACATTTTTTGGCATATAATTTATTTTTTGTGAGAAGAAATTTGTATACTTCGTTACCACTGCTGTTAATTGCATGGTTTGCTGATTATGCAAGAAACATGCATGGTTAGCTAATCCCGATGCTTTCAATCTCTCTACTGCTGTATGCCTATGATTAGTTGCAGCATGGTACTCGTCCAGATGCTTCGTGGGGCAAGCAGAAGCGGGCCCAGAAATAGTAAGGGAACACGTACAGTTGCAGATATATACAAGCCAACTCAGGGCGTTCAAGTGCAGAGGTAAGTAAAGACGGTATACATAGATACTCCACTCACGGCGTCTAACTGCAAGTTAATTACAGTCCTGCACGCAGTGCACGCATACCATATGCACGCAGTACGCGCATGCCACACTACCACAACGTACACTGACCAACGCATGCAGTAACACGTACTATATCTTCTATATATGTATATGCAGTTGCAGTCCTACACTACATATGCCCGTTAACAAAGACACAGAGTGTACTTGTCGAAACTTATTGGACATGCAAGGCTGACACAGACGACCTTCCAACGTCTCACTACTGATCAAGCTTTCTCAACTCTGCAAGGAACGCCTCCTGGTGCTCTTCCCTGACACACAATGCCATGGCGGCGACGCCGTCGGCCTTGTCCTTCCTCCCGCACAGGATGCACGCCGGCACGACCTTGCGTTCCATGTTGCCCATCACCCGTACCGGGCCGCCGGCGCCGAAGTCGACGTCGTCGAAGCCGAGGTTCCACCAGCTCGTCACGTACAAGGTGTCGTACCCGGACATGCCTCGCAGGCGGCCGCCCATCTCGCCGCCGATGTACGCGGTTCCGTCCACGAAAGTGTAGGGCACCCGCGCCTTGGCTTCCCTGACCAGCCCGACGAGGTCCAGTATGTCGGCGTTGGCGACCTCGGCGCGTGTGGCGACGGCGAGGCCGAAGGTGAAGAGGTTGCCGTAGTAGCCGTTCTTTGCGTCGGTCTGCTTCCTCACGTTCGCCGTGAAGGCGAGCGCCGTGGGGGCTTCTTCGTCAGCTTGGTCGCCGGACATTGTGGCGCGTGCGCGGCACTTCCATATGGCGGCGACGAACACCTCGAACGCTGAGCACGGCGCCATGTAGTCGCCGTTCTTGTGCCCACGGAACTCCCCCTTGACGCGGTTGATGAAGCTCATGGGGACGGTGATGTATGAGCTCGGGAACTCGTTGTGCGGGCTGCTCACGAGCGACCTCGTCATGGAGATGATCGGCGGCGGAAGGTCCGGGAGGCAGTAGTCCAGCCTCATCGGAGCCATGGACGACGACGAGGACCCGCGGGCAAACTCGCCGACGGCCTGCAGGAACTGTGCCATACCCACGCCGTCGGCGATGACATGGTCCCACGTCACGCCGACCACGAACCCGCCGCACGAGAACTCGGTCACCTGCATCAGCAGCAACGGCGCCTCCTTCTTGTGCTGCCCGGCGTAGGTGGGTATGACCTCCTCGACGGAGACCTTCGGCCGGTGGTCGGTGAGCCTGGCGTCCTGCAGAGTGCAAGTTGCCCGTGCCGCAACGAACGCCACGCCCTCGCCGGTGCACGCAATTGCGAGCCCGTGACCGGTGGCAGTGATGCGGCCGGCGATGGGGTAGTAGGGGACCAGTGCTTGCGATAGGGCCTTCCTGATGGTCTCTGCCGCCTGATCGATCGGACGGTCGAAGATGAAGAGTGCCGCCATGGGCAGGGACGCCAGGGCAGTGTCCATCGCGGTGAGCAGGAGGGCGCCACCCGGCGTGGCCTCCGCCGGGCCGACGAGGAAAGGAAGCGATTTGGTCACACCAAAGCTCATTGTGCTTTGCTTGTGTTTGGCTGCGCTCGTTTTGGAAACTACTCTCTCGTGTCCTCTTTTGCTGTTTCGTCGCTTGCATTGGTTACTTTCCTTGAACACCCATTTATAGCCGCTAGCCCAGCGCGCGGATGTGTGATCTAGCTTGCTTCAGTGCAGGCACCGGCCGCGTTTTCAATTGAATGACAGAGGGCCTCAGAGATGGTTCCAGATGCATGTTCCGGTTTTCTCATCCATTCACTTGCGTATCATGGGCCCTATCGCTCTTTCTACCACTTATCTCTCTCCCCTGCGTCTGGGCGTCCTGTCCAACGGTACCTTTACATTTGACAAGTTAATTTGAAGCACATTTTCTGTGTTGATATTTGTTTTATTTTTGTCATTTTCGACATGATTCCCATGTTCTCCGTGAACTGTTGATTCATTCAGTCGATGAACCATTTATCATTGTTCTTGTCTTCATGTGGGTACTAACATACTACCTCAGTCCCTTTTTATAAGGCGTTTTGGGACTTTAAATTTTTCTCTAAATGTAAGGTGTTTTGAGAATAAGATAAACTTTGTGGTAGGTGAGAGGGTTGGTAGAGTGATGAGTTGACGTAAAAATAAAGACTATGATAATCTTTTAGCACCTTGACTATTTTTGTGTTTGAATGCTCAAAAGCTTTACATTTAAGAACGGAGGGAGTAACTTTCTTTATTCTCTACCTATTTTTTTATGGCGTGTCAACATTCAAATTAGAATGTTGATAGGGGGTTACAAAACGGAGTAGCAATTTACCAACAGTAGTGTTTTCAGGTATCTCCGTTTTGTGTCGGGGCCTATTGCAACGTTGCACTCATATGAGATTTATAGAATAAGGCACGGACAGGGATGTGCCGCGACAGCTCTTTCACTGATGGACAGCTTGATATATACCGGCCATGGAGCCATGGAGAATTTTTTTTTAAAATAATATTTTTTTTCGAAGAATTACAGAAATAATACCAAAAGTGAAGAAATTACAGAAATAATACCAAGTCGTGCGTTGGTCACACGAAAATCAAGAAGTAGTACGTTGGACACACGAAAATAGGGTAGTCGTGCAATGAACGCACGAAAATAGGGTAATAGTACGTTGGTCGCACGAAAATAGGGTAGTCGTGTCTTGAACGCACGAAAATACGCTGTATGTGTCAACAGAGGCCTGTATGCCATTATTTCGCGTGTTGGGCGTGCTAAGAAGGTAATCGTGTGTTCAAGATACGAAAACTAAGGTCTCGTGTGTTCAGCTCACGAAATTAAAGTAATAGTATGTTCAACGTACTATTACTCTTAAAATAATTTTTTTAGCACATGCATTTTTGGTTTCCCATATGTTTTGCATAGAAAGGCAATATTATGTGGTTTCCAAGGTTTTGGTACGTGAGTATAGTCTTTTCTGCCTTGTTGATGAATTAAATTATGTGAAATGAACAATTGATTGTGTTGTCTACGAGTAAGGAAATAGGACCCGACTTCATTATGAGAAGTACAGTGAAATAGAAGCACATAGGTGATAAATTGCAATGGCATGTTCGGTACACATAACGACTAACTTATTTGTGCACCGTATTGATCCTGACATGCCTTAGGGAATTGAAAATGCAACATTGAACGAGGCCGTAGCCATGCTTTAATGCGAAATCTAGTCCCATGGACTGTAGTTGGACTCTCCCCCAGACTGGGAGTAGCCATAGTCATTGTTCCCACCGTAGTAACTTGGTGGTTGTGGTGGTGGAGCTTGTGGTGGTGGGTTGATTGGACCTGACTTGTGGTGGGGGCATCTGCAGTATGAATCAAGGCAAAAGGTGTCAGGGCCAGCAATGCTGATGACGAGCTCTTGGCTTTGATGTGGAGTTGCTGTTTGTAGTTCTTGCTCTAGGTCGAATATGCGGTTTTGTAGGTAGCTAATGTACTCCCTTGTTGCGCTAATAGGCATAGGATCCACCCACTGCGTGAAGCCACAATTGCTTTCGTCCTCATTATTCTGTAAAAAGAAGGTTTGCAAATGTTGCTGAATAGAACTGAGGAAGTTTAAAGATGAGACTCACAGACGGATGTGAACAAGGAAGAATGAAAACTCACTTCTCCATTTGGGCATCTGAAGAAGCGGCGACCACCCTCGCATTGGCCGTCGAACATTTGGACGACGCAGTCTATCTTGTGGCAACATTTTGGCCATGTGAACTTACTGTTGTCATACTCTCTAAGTGGATTGACAATAGAGTCGAACTCATCTTTTGACTCTAAAGGGAACGCCTGAACAGGTGGATCATATGTGCAGGGTCCTCTCTGTCCATCCCAAACCCACTCTTGTGGTGCTTTGGAACTCCCCGCTCTCCCTCCTCTCCTGCCTCGTCCCCCTCTGTTGGCCATGGATGAGTGTGTGGATGGACGATGGGAGTGGTTCTATTTATTGAAGGAAAGAAGCAATTGTGTCCACAATTTTTGAGTGTGTGAGATGACAACACAAGTGACCGGTGTAGTGAGAGAGGAGGCGTGCAGTCATTTACTGTAGTGAGATGACAACACCAGTGATCGGTCAGTGCTGTGGGTACAGGTGTGGGCACAAGTGTTGGTACACATTGATGCTCCTTGGATGCCCTGGCTGGTCCTCTGAAAAGGGCGGCCCTAGCTTGAAATGTGTGGGCATCCCCTACCTCCTGTACCAACGATTAATTGATGGGCAGAGGAGACATGCATGCAGTGAAGCATGCATGGAAAAAGGGAAAGGCATTGATGCAGTGACAGGGATGCAGTGATTGTGGACCTGCCATTATTGGTGACAGCGATGCAGTGACAGTGATGCAGTGATAGGGATACAGTGATGCATTGGTGGACCTGGCATTATTGGTGATAGCGATGCAGTAACAGTGATGCAGTGACAGGGATACAGTGATGCATTGATGCACTCAGCCATTATTGGTCCTTGGATGCTCTGCCTCTTCTGCAAAGTGTGACCCTGTATTAGTGCAGTCATGCATTATTTCGTGTTATGCTTTTGAGGGCTGTGGACGTGACTAAAGGAGGCTGAGAGATAAGGGAATCCAATGCATAAGATTTATTTGATGGGAGTTACAACGTCACATGCCATACAGTTACGATGGGACAACAATTTAGGATACAACATTTATTTCTCAGTGGCGCGATGACGGAGCCGGGCATCACGACGTGAATCAAGTTCCTCCTCAGTCATCTTAAGTCCTATTTCACGTTCTGGGAGAGACTGCATCGTCGTACGACGCGCCCTTTCTCTCCTTACGTATTCATCCTTCCTCATTTCGTAGTCCGCATCCTTTTCTATGACGATGACAGGCATATCGGTGTATGGCCCCCGTGTTTTGTCGATCCATTCTTCAAACTCACACTTGATAAACAAAAATTTCATTACCATCTCTGATGGAGGTAAACAGGGGATATATTGAAGATGATGGAAGAACCTCCTACGTTGATATGTTGAAAAATTTTATTAACAACTGAGCGACATACCTCATCCATTGGTTTCGGACAATGGAAGAACCTCCTGCCTTGATATGTTGAAAACTTGGCTCGCTCTCCACACTCACACCATGGGCGGTCTTCCCAGTCCGGCACCACAACAGAGTTCTGATTTTCGGAAGACGCCATTATTGGTGTGTTGGAGACATGCCTGTGGTGTCCTTATATAGTGAGCAAACGCATTGGATGCTCCGACAATGATATTTGTTTCGACATAAACAAATACTGTGGTGGTTTAGAAGTAATATGCATGTTATAATAATTTTCGGGACATTATTTGGATTATAGATATGGGTGAGTGATGTTAATACAACTCGTTCATGTAATACAATGGACACACGTGACTTAATCAACTGGTGACATCATCTTTTCATCATGCTTAGCATATAGGCTAGGAGCGGTCCTTTAAATAATGCAAAGATGCTACTAATTGGCTAAGTGCTGATCGTCGCGCGTCAGTATGGAGTGCATAAGTTATTGATAAATAGATGCAGAAGTCATGCTTAAGTTCCGAATATTACAATAACGATACAAATGTCCTAGTGCTGAAGTTCTCAACCCTAACCCCTGCCCTGACCGTGACCCCTGCCTCTCCCACGCTTCCGCCTGCGTGCGGAAGGTGGGACCTGTTCGTTTGCCTGTGTACCCTGAGGATGGTCGTATGCCGACGGAGTGTAATAATCTGGTGGGCCTCGCTCGCGTGTGGGGAGCTGCCGAACCTCTGCCTGCGTGTCCTGAGTGAACGGAGGAGCCCCGTAGTGCTGGGTGATCACGTCTGCATGACTGTCCGTGTCCAGAAACATGGACCCGCTAGACACTGGTGACGCACGTGACATATGTCCGCCACTGCCATCAAAATGGGTCATCCCTGCATTTTAGCATGTACAAATCATTAGCCATTTTAGTGTTAAAGGAATTCATTGGTTATTTAAAAAAAATGACATACCAGGCATAGGTCTAAGTGTAGGACCATGCCAACCGGACCCTCCTGCTTCGTCTGGGTGTGGAGGTGGTGGTGTGGTGTAGAACTGGCCACCGTAAACGTGCTCTGCGGGGGTACCTGACGGGGCTCGCGGGGGTCTCTGAGACGACGCAGAAGAGCCACGAGCCGCAGCATCCACCTGGCGGCAAGAAGCAAGCTCTACAATACGCCGGCCCTTCGCGGCCAGACGTGAGAACGTAGCTGTGATCTCCTCAAGCGATATCCCACAACCTGGCTGCTGGCTCTCTCGGAGGCGGGATGTCATTCTATCCGCCTCTGAATATATCTCCCTCCCCAAGTCAGTCTGCAATGCAACACACTATTAAGTATACGTCATTATAGTAAATAACAATTGAAAGTCATAGAAGAATGTCACGTACCGCCATGTGCAAGGCCATTCCAACATGGCCTGGGTAAAGTGCATCGGAACTAGCTACTAGCTGTCGTGGCGGGTCCTGCACGCGGATAAGACGAGTGCGAGTCCGTGCACAGTACCATTGCAGGTACTGCTGGTAGCAGCTGGGATCATAAGGTGCCTGCTCATCGATGACATCAGTGGTTGCCTGCGCCCACTCCTCCACCCAACGTGACATCCTACTGGTCAGGTCTGCCTGGCTCTTCGCTGGGCCCTTTCTCGTGTACCTGCAAATGCATACCAAATTTATTTAGATTCGAGTAATGCATTAAAAGAAAAGCTACTTCAAATAAATGTGCGTTACTTTAATTAATTTATAAAACTCACGTGTGAACACTTGCTGGTAGAATGTCTCCTATAGGAACCGGGATCTGCTGCCGACGACCAAACTGCCTCATCACTCGATGTACTGCGTAGTCCTCCACAAACGCATCAAACACCAGCTTCTTTCGGGTCATCCAAAACGCAGAGTCTCGGTAGCACAACTCTGAGATACCACGGAAGGAGGCTCGTGCGTGCACCAAGTCCGGCCTATAAGGCTCCCAAACAACTAACTCTGGGCGAAGGTGGTCGAACTGCTCTGTGAAAAACTCATACACAGATCGAACCTGCAAGGCTGCCCATTGGGGCTGGAAGTATGACATCACGTTAATAAGAAATAGTAAGTAGGCTTCGATAATTAAATAAAATGATAGTAAGTAGGTGCGCACCCGACGACGTGTCCAAAGAGATCCCATGGTCGGCCTATCTATAGCGTCCCCACCATACATGTCGTCCGTGTAGTCTATCGGGCTCACGAATGGCCGTCCAATCTGGAATCGCTCGAAGGACCACAGTTGCAGCAGTAGAGGCATACCTGTTAACTTTGATGTCCTTTGTTTCTTGACACAACCATCACAAAGGGCACGATAGGTGGCACAAAGAACAGCCGATCCCCAAGACACTTGGGGAACATCTCCATCTTCTGCGTCAGCAATAGCCCGTGCATATGATATGAAACGGGCATCTACAGTGTCGCCGTGGGTCGACGTGAACATCACCCAACCAAACAACCAGAGCAAGTAAGCCTCCAGGTGTCGGGAAACCTGGTAGTCGGTAGGTTCAGGAACCATGTTCTCAACCTGCATTAAAGAAAGTAATTGTTATTACGACATCATGACTAGTAACATAGTAAATTGAAACAGAAAATCACTTACCGTGAACTGTTGCAGCCACTGTCGCTTAGGGCCATGCCGCAGACCCTCTGGAATAGCAAACACTGCATCGGGCACGACTCCCTCAAACCTCACGCTAAGATCCTGCTGCCACCCAACAGGCATGACTAAGGGCCCGATGACCTCACCAGAAATGGGTAACCCTGTCAGCATTGCCACGTCCTGCAACGTGACTGCCATCTCCCCGAACGGAAAGTGAAACGTGTGGGTCTCTGGCCTCCATCGGTCCACCAAAGCGGACAGAAGCGAACGGTCAAACGGGAAGCGTCGAGACCGCTCCACGTGACCCTCCCCGACGACGGCGTCGTCCTGGTCGTCATCTGTACCCTGAATCATTCGAGCGAGAGGAAGCAACCCAGCGCGAGACAACCTGCAAAACCACCTTGGTCATTAGTACCCAACATACATAAAACATTGAAGGTCCAAAAAAAACCAAAAACAGTGTGTAACCTAGAAAACCACCGAGGGTCAAGTCTCCAAGCCTTAGCTGGTGTGTGGGCTATGAGAACAGCAAGTGAATTAGCGCCACTCGTGGTAACCTGGTACGCACGGTGTCGCTGGTCCAAAGACGGGTTCAAAAGTTGGTCAGGCGGGTCCATCCCTATAAGACATTAAGAGATTTTACAATCTCAAGTAAGTACAAGAAATCATGCAACTAAAAATTATGTAAACAACCTTACTAAGGCATTTCATATTACACACAGTTATTCAACAATTTCATACATAAATAAGTTTGACATTTTAATTAAAGGTACACATGACTCGAATTCGCATACACCATTCTAATTATGACAATTATACAGCATATCCATCATACGCATGTGGTTGTTGTGCTCCGCGACGTGTAGCACTTGAAGGTCCAGCTTCACCACCTTTAGTCTGCGGGCAATACTTTGCCTTGTGACCATATTCATCGCATTCTATGCACCTCCTAATAGGCCCTCCAACCTCAGATTCATCCATGTCATTGCGTATACGCCTAGTCTGGGGACGGCCACCTTTGCCATGAGGATGCCTAAGTAAATTCATATCAGGCAGACAAATCACGGAATCTCTATCATAATCTGTGAAGTCAAACTGTGAGGTAAATCCATAGAACTCCCCAGTCCAAGTCTCCACCATGTTTTCCTTTAAGTAATATGGTGACACATATAACGCGGTCTGCACACGAACCTGTGATATGGCTGCGAGAACATGAGAACATGGAATGTGTTGCAGCTTCGGCTTGTTGCAAGTGCATTCACACCATCCATTAAATTCCTGTCCTAAATTCACCTCCTGAGTCACAACTCTTGTCTCGCTTCCCACACCCCCTTTCAATCTCAAGGTTATCTCGAAACGATGCTCACGTACACCCATGCTACGGACCATGTGTTGTACTGACTTCTCGTTCTTTTTATCCAAGTGCTTCATCATAAATGAACAATATGGCGTATTCACGTTCAAGCTCTGAATAACAGCAGCCGCGTGCCTCTTTTGGTAGTACTGAATGAGACCATGCAATATGCCCTCAACTATTCCCACCAGAGGCAATCCACGCAACCCTCTAATCACCCAGTTGTATACCTCAGCATTGTTTGTAGTCATTATGTCATACCTACAGAAAGAGGCAGGGCCAATAAGTTCTAATATATACAATTACATACTACATCCTAAGAACAAATGTACGCACATAACCAATAGCCATTAACACAAACCTTGCACCGCCAGTGTCATACAGCTTTGCCCATTTCTCCTTTGGTTCAGCTTCGATCCAGTGTGAGAAACACTTGATGCGCCTTCCTGACCTTCTTCTAACACCAGGAGGGTCCAATCCTTCTCCAAGAGGTGCCAATGGTTCTGGTAACGAATCATCAGGTGTTCCTGGTTTCTTATTTCGCTCTTCGACGTGAGACCTTGTGCTCCTATCAAGATGCTCCCAAAGAGCGTCAAACTTCCGCTTTTGGTTCTGGCTGCACAACCTCTTGAACATGTCCATCAATGCCTTGTTCTTAAATTGCTTATAGAAATTAGCACCCATATGACGCATGCACCACCTGCTCTGCAAGTCAGGCCATGGATACGGCTCATCCGGCTCCTCTTGCAATGTCTTGATGGCAGATAAGATCCCAGCATGACGGTCATGTATGATGCAAACATTAGGTCGATCACGAACAACTCCAGCTTTTAGGTGCCTGAAAAACCAAAGCCAGCTTGCCTTGCTCTCTCCCTCAACAAACGCAAATGCCAAAGGAAGTATCTGGTTGTTCCCATCAACTCCTATTGCGGTCAATATTTGACCTTTGTACTTGCCAGACAAGAACGTGCCATCCACGCAAAGCACAGGGCGACAATGCTGGAATGACCGAATACACTGACCCAAAGAAAAAAAGGCACGCCGGAATATCCTTGGTTGATCATCAGCGAACTCAGTTTCCTTGAATGCAATGTATGTCCCAGGATTTCTTGCCTTCAGAATTTCAAGCACACGAGATAGATTGCAGTATGAAGCCTCATAAGTGCCCCATCGTTTCTCTAAGGCCTTCTGCTTTGCCCTCCAAGCCTTTTGGTAACTAATCTCATACTTGAATCGACGTACGATGGACCGTTGGATGTACGAACATTCTGTGTCTCTCTTCTGGATAATCTCGTAGAACAATTCATTTGCTACTAGGGAAGCCGTGAGGTTACGGTGCTTTCGATCAACATTTTCCAATGTGCAACTGTGTTGGACAACTCTAGAGGCCACCCAGTGTGTCTCGTGCTTCGGCTTGTATGCATGAACATAAAAATTGCATCCATCATTTCTGCACTTCACGCTGTACTTAACTGGGCTAGAGTTCACAACATGCACCTCTCTAAGTGATGTCACTGCCCAACGCGCCACGGCATCTTTCAGTTCAGAACGATTAGGGAATACCTGATTCAATTGAATCATACTTGACCCATACTCCCAACGAGAACCATGGTTCTCCATAACTTCCATCGTTGCTTTATCTTGCCTGTTCCATTCATCTGGGATGGGATTGTTCGACCAATTATCATCGTCATCATCCTCATCGTCATCATCGCCGTCATTGCCAGAATTAGCTAACACATATTCCTCATGCATTGCATTACGATCCACGTTCTCAAGCTCTTCAACAATTGCTTCATTATGCTCACCCTCGTCGGCCTGCCCCTCCGCCTCCTCAGCAATACCCATGTGCCTATGCTCAACAACCTCAACCTCCTGCCTAACTTCCCCCTCCGCCCTCGCAATTTCATCATTGCCACTATCATGTCCGATATCTAATGTTGCACTGCTATGCGACACTACAGAATCCTCATCATACAATTCTCTCGGACATGCTTGCACTAGCAAAATGAAAGAAGCTTGTCGTTTCCGACACCAATTTAGCCAACTCAATCACTTCTCCGTCCGACGAACTTCCTTCAGCTCCCAAAAAATTGGATTTCTACTACGACTCCACAAACATTGCACCTTAACAGAATAAACTGTCGGGTCTAATTGCATAAATCGGGTCAACCAAGTCCGCATCTCTATCATCCTTGTGCCATCAGGGTTAGGGTGTTCAACATCGACAAAAGGAAAATTTCTCAAATCAACACCATATGGGCCCTGTCTGATTTCCCCACTGCCGTAGTAAATTCTAAGACTTGTCATATTGAACGGGAATGCAACCTAACAAATCAAAGATCCGCTGTTAATTAATCATTTCAGCATACATAGCCCTCTAAATACTATACATTTTCGATGACTAATTTGAATGTCACAAAACAATTCTTAAATTTTAAATAGACATCATTTGTTCATAAATATCTAATCTCCTTTTGCATTAACAACATTTCTTGATCCAATACGACCTTAGTACACATCAAAACTACCTATTTCCTGAAAATTTGGATGACTAAATTATACACATCAATACTACCTAACTTTCTACAAATCAATACTACCTATATTTTCAAAATTTAGATGACTAATTTCAATTTCACTAATATCTATTATCTTCATAAGAGGAAACTAATTTATCTTAATCTACAAACACCATGTATTCAGGAGCACAAAGTAGTTGCATAAATAAACAAAATAACACAAACTAGTTACATTTAAAAAAAAAAAAGACCTCCTTCTACCTTGCGCCGGCAGGAGGCCGGCAGCAGCCCGCAGGTCGCCGCGCCCTCCCTCCCTTCTGCTCGCGCACACGGGGCCGCCCGCCGGAGGACGACCCGCCCGCCGCCGCCTCGCCGGGCCGCGCCGGGGCGCCGGATCACGCCGCCGCCGCGCCTCCTCCCACTGCAGCCCGCCGCGCCTCCGATTAGCGGCCGCGCCGCGCCCCTCCCCGCCACCAATCCCGCAGCCCCGCCTCCAATCGCCGCCGCCGCGCCTCCAATCGCCCACTCGAGCTGCCTCCGCCGCGGATCGAACCGGATTGATGAGAGTGAGAGAGAGAACAGAGCAGCCCGTGAGAGAACAGAGCTGTTGTCGTGCAACGGTCGCACGACAAAAGAGAAGTCGTGCGACCAACACACGACTACTCTGCCTCCACAGTACCGGCAGGAATCTTCGCGCGACGGTCACTCGAAAAGGAGTAGTCGTGCGCCAAAGACACGACTACTGCGTATCCGGCTTATTTTCGTACGTCCAACGCACGACTTTCGGTATTTCGTATGTCAAACGCACGAAAACTCAATGTTCGTGCGACCAACCAACGACTACACTATTTTCGTGTAACCAATGCACGACTGAGTAATATTTTTGAAATTTCTCAAATTCCGATTTTATTTATGTAATTCTCAGGAAAAAAAATATTATTTTAAAAAAAAATTCGAGCCATGGAGGGACATGAAACACGCCCTGTGTCTAAGTTTCCTCGCATGCTGGGGCCACACACCTGCGCGATATTTCCCCTTGCTTCCCGCGTTTTTTGAAATTCTGGCCAGAGACGGCCACACCACGAGCTTTACGTGCAAGCGTGTATGCCTATGATTAGAATTGATGTGGGTACTAACATAACTTTCTTTATTCCCTACTACCTATTTTTTATGGCATGTCAACATTCAAATTAGAATTGATATGGGGTTATAAAACGGACTAGCAATTTTCCAACACTACTGTTTTCAGGTATCTTCGTTTTGTGTCGGGGCCTATTGCAACGTTGCACTCATACGAGATTTATAGAATAAAGCACGGACAGGGAATGTGCTGCGACAGCTCTTTCACTCTTGAAGCCGACACGGTTAGACTGCTCCCTCCTGACTCCTATTCCACACAGATGGAGGGGAGGGACGTGAAACACGCCCTGTGTCCTTGCACGCTGGGGCCACACACCTGCGCGATATTTCCCCTTGCTTCCCGCGTTTTTTGAAATTCTGGCCAGAGACGGCCTCACCACGAGAGTCACGTGCAAGCGTGTGGCTCCAATTCGCTGGGCTTGTGTTTGTATTTTGGGGCTTGTGTTTGTTTGCCAATTATATTTGGCTTCAGGAGGAGCCATCATGTCACTCTAATAGAAATCGGTTCAAGAGAGTGAAAGGGCCAGTTGATACGTGTATTCTGGAGGTTTCCTCTATTTTTTTTTTTCAAAAGACCCGGATCACTTTGTGACCTGACATATATAAATAAGAAGAATGTGCCTCATATTAACGGAAACGAGGCCAAACCATACAAGTAAAAAAGAAAAAAACCATGCTACAAACAGAAAGAAAACCACAACAAGGATGGAACATGTCACTTGTCATCGTTGCCACCCCTCCAAAGTAGCTCAGACTTCACAATGAAAGACATCAGCCTTTGCCTCACGAAAACTCCAGATCGATTGCACCAACCATCAAACAACCCACGCTTATGTCATCGTTGCCAACCTCATCGCACTCACGATCGAGCAGCTCTGACTTCCCAAAGGTAACTGTCTGATGAGGACGCAAAAACCTCATCCTGCAACGCATGTTGCTACAGCCATGAGGACGCTCTGACGTCCCCTAAGAAGGTCATCGTTGCCTCCAAACAACCAAGACGTCGAATGTGATGCTTCATCGGCAGTGAAGAGAAGCTCTAAGGCGACGCCTCCAAGAAGGATTCGACGCCGATGGCGCCGTCATCACCCAACCTAGAAGGCTAGATATGGGGTTACCCCCAAGAACACTCCAAGAGGGAGAAGGTGTGGCAGGAGCACCTCGGCAACGTCTCCAACGAAATAATCCACGCACAAGGCGATGTCGCTGCCGGCATTGATAAGCAAGGTTTCCCCTGGACTCCTGAATTTCGCCACCACCACAGGCCTCTGTGCCACATTCAACATCCGAATAGCAACACCGTGCGCCATCATGCCGGCCTCTGAACCAACCACCACCGGACTTTGCACCACCCACAAGCAACAGACAATCTTCAGCACCACCATGACCACGAAAAATGCTGTTGCACTGCCACCTGAGCCACCCACGCACTCAGCCACTTCACCACCACAGCGCACACCCTTGCCGCACCAGCCTTGTTCACGAGGTGCAGCAGCTATCGTTGCTGCCGAGATGCATATGTGGCGTGTACACCGATGCCGGCACCTCGCACACGCGCGGTCGGCACCACGTATGACAAGCACATGCGGCCGCCGCGGCCACTGTCGCTGCCCTACAGCCTTCGCACCACCGCTGGCCTCCATCAGATCTGCCTCCACGTCGCCTGACGAGATCACAGTGTGTCTCCGCGCCGCCTGCAGCAGCACCGCCGAGTCTCCGTGCCGGCCACGCGCACGCCGTGCACTCGATGAGCCCCGCGCCGGCCCGCCATGCTAGATCCACAGCTGGACCGCCAGATCCGCTGTCGGGCCACCAGATCCGGCCGCTAGAGCCATCCGACCATGCCGGCCTCCAGCACCTTTCGCTATCCGCAGCTGCCTCGGCCACCACCGCACCAGGTTGCCCATGCCCTTCGCCATGGAGCCCAACGCACGTCGTGCGTGTGCGCAGCTTCTAGAGCCACGCCGCTGCCATCCTAGCAAGCCGGCCAGGTTGTTCCGGCGATGGCACGGCGGTGGGGAGGAGGGAAGGGTGGCTGCGAGTTAGGGTTTGGTCGCCTCCCGAGTCGCCCGCGTGGGAGCGACGCCGTTTCCTCTACTATCTATCTTCATTAGAAGGCTTAAGGAGTTACTGCTGATTATTCCTGCAGACTTCACTGCTCATATTTTGTACTTCGTGAAATTTTGAGTTGTTTGTCACCCCCGCCACTCTACGTTCAAGATTGGATACGGAGATATACTATTTCATTCGAAGTGTTAAAGATTCAAAACTGTTTTATGCAGTTGTTTTTCTTTCGATCTTTGAAAGTACCATTTTTTTTTCAGTATGCTAAGGAAGAGACTAGCTTACCTACTATCCCTCGTCTCCAAAAGATTGTCGTTCTAGCCTAAAAAAAATAGTCCCCCAAAAGAGTGTTTTAGATCAAAAAAAAAGTATAGTCCCCGAAAGAGTGTGTTTTAGCCAGTCTAACGCCACACTCAACATGCACAAGTGCATGTTGTGATTTGTTATGAATCAGTTAATCCTAAATTCAGCATTTTGAGATGATTGGAACATGATGGTTGCCTGGCCTATCAGCGCTTGAATTATTTGGATTGTGTATCAATTCGTCTAGAAAAGCACTGGCTGCACTTTTGAATCTTTTTTATCAAATCCAATAACATGTTATACTTTTTAATGGTCACATTAAATCACACATTTGTTTTTACGGAAAATCTATGATAAATCTCCCTAAGTATGCACATGTGGCTTCAGCAATGTATACAAGCATCATGCACGTGTGGCACGCACGCACAAAGATTCTTCCACGAGACATTCTATTCTGATGTGGTTTGGGGACATTAGGGATAACAAAATACAAACAGTAAAGAGAGTGCAACAAATGACTAAATACATTTTTTGCAAATAGTAAAAATCAACCAAATGGATGATCGGATGAGGACCACTCTCTATTAAAAAAAAGAAAAAAAATTAGCACATGTAACTTTTAAACAAAGATTTATAGCAACACCATTCATAATATATGTTAAAATTGGTAAAAATAGGGCCCATCAAGGGTTGAAACTTGAAACAGGTCTTGCCCGAATTAAATTATATCCCAGCATTGCTATGAAAACATAAAATTCATTATCGGTACAAGCATGCTACCTTTGTCTCAACTCGCCTATGATTTGAGACTCTATTCAGATTGGTATCCCTACCAGGCTCTAAAATTTTATAAACAAATAGGCACCACAAATAAAAAACTCTGATATTTGCAGCACATCATACACTTCATTTGTAGCTCTATGTGCATACATGCGGTTCTGACTAAGGCTATTTTTCCTAGAAAGAAGAGACCTACAATAGGAGAAATGATATAGAAAACAAGTCCAAACAAGCATAGAGAAGTGAAAGGCATTATATCTTGAGGATAGAACATACATGCCATACATTTTGATTATAGCACACAGGGAGAAGTGTTTTCTTGAGTAATATGAAGATACCTAGCTTAACCCCCCCCCCCCCCCCCCCCCCCCCTTTTCCACACAAAAAAAGGGGAATTGTGTTTTTATCCTCATTTGAACTCTAATTCTGATTTTACCCTCAATTTTTTAACTTTGTGATTTTGCCTCTAGTTTTCTGTTGTGATTTTACCAGTAGGGGTCAACCCTGGCCTCATGTTGAAAAACCAGAGGTAAATCACAAACTCAAAAAAGTGAGGGTAAAACCGCAATTAGAGTTCTAGTGAGGGTAAAAACATAATTGTCCCAAAAAAACTGTCCATATTGGCCATGCTTACAGTACAACCAGGCACGGTGTTCCCTTCATCACTGGTGTCCATCCGCCTTGAACTTGCCAACAGAGTCCCATGTCAACTTTGCTGCAAAAATCCAAGAAGTATGTTGAGTAGTGTATCAGTTCATGAATCTCTTAGCAATTGACCAGACAGAGAGATAAAAATAATACAAATCAAGTGATCTTTTTTAGCTCAAACATAAGCTCTGCAGTTCTTCGCTTTGCACAGCATGCCAATTATAGCCACCAAAGTATCCAAGTGTTAACAAATTTTTAGATCATTGCATGGCTAAAACAAACAAATATTTGGTGCTACCTAAAATAGAAATAGTTAAAAATAAAAGAGTGCTTTTTAATAGGGGAGCGTATCATATGAGAACCAGTTTCGCGTGAGAACTATGAGAACTTTAATTTGGGACACATGATCTTGATCCAAGATGGGCGCATAGGGAGAGGTGGGAGGGGAATTTGCAAAAGTATTATTAAGTGGGCGGTGATTTTGCAAATCCCCTTCCCATCTAAATTCATGCATCCCATTAGATCAAAACCATATGGTTCAGATTGGAGTTCTCACAGTTCTCACACGAATCTGGTTCTCAGAGGATACATTGCCTTTTAATAGTATGTAAACATACAATAAATTTCTACTGTTATTTTATTTTAGTGGATTCATTATTGACGGACCACAAATCAACTATAGTTTTTTTCTTTTTGGTAATTAAGCCGCACAAGTATGAAAATCATGTATTTGAGGTCAATTAGATATAAAATGGAGTACGATAAATAAAGATGAAACAATGTTATGGATACGAATCATTGAGCTGGGAATAAAAATGTAGTCCATGATGTGAGCTAATGACCTGTGAAGAAAAAAAAAATATACGGATGTGTCAAGTATTGCATGGTCTGGTCTATGAGGAACATCTATATATGTCAGGTATTTGATAAGTGATGTACATAAATTTTGAAGTTGTAGAACAGAGGAAGACCTGTAATGAGAAGTATTAAAATATGGTCATTACATTGGCAAGAAGTCACATTAAAATTTGTGATGAAATATGGCTGGAAGAACAGAACATTGAAAGAATGCATGTAGAAATATTGCTCCAAGACGAAGGCTCTCACAAAATGCATGGATGATACCTCCAAACCAGCTTGGTGCATGAAACATGCATAAATAAAAAAAAAATACATCTGTGAATTGTTGCCAATTTTTTAATATTTCTAAACCAAATATATAATAGTTTGAGTATATAATAGTTTTAATATTGTATGTGCAAAAACAATGAGCATCTAGGATTCAAGAATTGGGAGCAGCTGTGATTTGAACATAGTCAATACTGAGTCCATTCATTATATGTGGAGGTAAATGGATATGTGTACAAAGAGTTAAAAACATGTAGGGGAGTACAGTCGTATGACTCTCATATCTGCCATAACAATCTCAGTCGAGAAGTAACAGCTCCCGAAGCTGGTAGTATGGAAGCAGCAACTCTATTCAATTAGGGAAACCACTTTTGTAACGAAAGTTGAGTTGCGAGCAGGGGCGAGTCCAGCTGGCGGAGGGTGGGCCCAACATATTTTTGGAGCACTGTATCACCTTTTTTTTTTTTCCAATTTTTCCCAATTTTTGGCCCACCCATGTGAGCCCAACAGCTTCTGGCCGACCCCCAGGTTTGGGCCTGGACTCGCCACTAGTTGCGAGAACATGAATTGGGAACAAATATCAACTGACCTCAGGTAAGAGAGCATGGCAAGGAAGGACAACCACTTTTTGCTAATATATGCTACCAGTTCATGCCCAGGTATGAAAAAAGCCCATTACCGCAATACATTATCTGGCATGAAAATAATGTCAACAAATTCAAGTAAAACACTAATGCCTCATCTATAATACGATAAGCCAATCTCCAAGTGTATGAAGTCAATGGACAGATTTGGACCTATCCATGAACATATTTACCAGGAACAGAGTTACCACCTGTCAAATCAACATTTGGTTAATTCAAATATATGTATAGTGCATGAAATCAATGCAACAGGTAGTATATTTGAAAAGATGAGAGTCACCAATTTGGGCAAGCATCCTGAACATAGGCTTGGACTCGAGGAGTAGAACCCTAAACAATAATCTAATGGTGAATCCTGGTGAAGCAAATACCAGAGGGGAAAATGGAAAACATACGCACTACCAGAAGGGAAAGGTTCAGGAGAAAGTAATCTTTCATATCTGCAGCAAAGGAGTTCATGATATTTGTTTATCCTCTCATTTTCTCTCTCTCTCTGTAATTCTTAGTTGGAAGGCAGGACATCAATTAGCAAATAGAAAGAAAAAAAATGTCAGAACCATTATTTCTCTTTATTTTTTTTACAGGAATCATCCAATATGGGAATAATCTGGAAACCAAATCATGAAGATTCAAATTATAAACTACCAAAGCAAAACTCACAACAGAGAAGTATTGTGTATCATGAGGTTGTGGACAGTCGTTGTAGCTAACTCATGTTGGTGCTGGGCAAAGGTAAGTGGTGGCTATTTGGGCAGAGATGGCCTTACGGACCAAGATAAACGATCTGTTGCGGTATGTGGTGGTTGTAGAGCTTATTGCGCTTGCAGGGGTCTCAGTGTCGTCCTCGTCCTTACCATCACTGCCGGACATGGCATCGAGGTGGTCCCTCAACATGGCACCGTTTGTGCCCACGGTATCAGCCCGCCCATGCTGTGTTGCCCTGCCATAAACATGAAGGAAAAGGAAATGCAATTGTTGCCCACAGCAAACATCACAAGGGGAAAATGCCATATTATAAGTGTCTGAACATGGCATACCATCAATGGTCAGCGGGACGTACCAGTTTAATTCTCGACAAGACCATGAACTAAGGTGCAGCAGTTAGGCTTGCAGATAACTATTGGTGACAGTACATGCAAAATCATCAAGACTGCACGGGCTGAATAAATACTGAAGTTTAACAATCCTGCAAGGCAAAGGATAAAGTCAGTACAGCTATAACTTCATGATCCAATGAAGAGTCCAATTGTACTGACAGCTAAGAAAAGAGAGAATGCTTGATAATTTGATTAGAGAAAAATGTTACCTTCAGAAAGGTATCGATACCCCACTTTAACATACCTTGCTGACCATAATTGTCAGAAACTGCTTGCGTGCAAATATAAATGGAGATGAAGATGTCAGCAAATTGAATACGTAGCAGTGTGGAGAAATTTATAGTGCTCCGAGATGGTTCATCAGGAGATTAATTTTTTTTTAACATGAATACCAGAACTAACAATTAATTACCACAATTTCCTGTAGTGCTCTGCGATGGCTAATTGTAAGTATATTACTGAGGCACCAATCAAATAGAGACGTCAAATTGGAACTGCGAAAATAACAAGCATGAAAATTAAAGGCTTAAACAACCTGGTTCTGAAAGGCAAGTGGGATCACAGGTCAACAAAGTTTGGCTACAGGCTCCAACGATATGGTATGCAACATTATGAGACGAACAACCCATTCTCATTCCTCCTTACAACAAAATTTTGCCACGAAGAACATTTCTTTAAAAGCTCAAATCATAGAATATGAACAATCCATTGAGGCAAGCAGGTGAGGTAAGGAACAAGAGCGCACCAACGTCATCCGTCTCAAAGAGGCTGAAGGCATATGCGATATCCTTGGATCAGTAGCACACGTCAGTGGCAGCAGCGAGAGGGACAATGCGATCATCGCCACGTGTCGGGGACAAGCGGGCCGAGAGGTCCTTGGTGTCGGGCTATTGGGTTGAAAGAGTGGAGTGGAGTGGAGTGGTTGATTGCTTGTGTGCTGCCGTGAGTGCACCTTGAAGCGGGGCGCGTGAGTGCCATGCGCAAGTGGGCGGGCAGGAAGCAGACGATAAGAGGAGCATTCTGAGATGATCTGATGGGGCATGCAGACGACGGAGGCGGAAGGAATAAAAACACTATGTTTAGTGGCGGATCCAGCGGGGCAGTCACAAGCGTCTGGGTGGAGGAACATATCAGTAAGTTGGGATAAATAAAGAGGATTATTTGATCTTTGAAGAGGAGATCTGCTTACGATGGATAGGGGAGGGAAGAACAGGATCAAAATGAAAGGCACACATTGCACGTTCTTCGTTTTTCACAATTTCAGTTTTACATAAAATTTGAAGTACTTCAATTGCAACACATTTTTTTGTCTACTTCGATTACAAACCAATATGGTAGCATGCAACGAGCCTTCAATCCAATCACTAAGCAAACAAGGCCTGCTTTACAGTATACACTGTAGCAATTGTCCTTCTCTATACCTTTGTTCACTCTCCGCCGTTGTGTGGGTGTTACCAACAAAAAGATATAACTATTATAAAGAATTGTAAGTGTGTGGAGTGCGTTGAACTAGGTTTTTGTCCCATTATTTCTTCATAATATAATGAAGCACAGTTCTCCTGTGTTTTCAAGGAAAAAAAGATATAACACTTTAAAGGGTCTGAGTATTAAACTGTAATTAAACAAAAGGTTCGGGGGCTATTCTGCAATATGAAAGGCTGGAAAGTATTGCGGATTGATTAACACAAATCAGGGGCTAAAAGTGCAACAATGTTCCTCCTGTGACTGTGAATTATTGGATTTATTTTGTATCGGAAAATATGTAGACCAAGTCTACAGGATTCTGAACCACGGCCACGGGCATTGGTCTACGGTCCATCGTTGACAGATGGCCGGGGTGGGTGGCAACTCCACTCAGGGCGCGGCGGTGGCTCGCTGGCGCAAGGCCGGGACGGCGTTCTCGTTCTGGAAGGCTCGCCGCGAGGGGCGGGGTAGAGATTAGAGGGAGGCGAAGCCCTCACCGTGGATCGAGCGGAGGCGGAGGCGGCTCGGGGGAGGCTAGCGCCGGCGATGGTGGTAGCCGACGTTCATCAAGGACGACGTCTCGATTGCGGGGCGCTGACGAGGAGTGGCGGGGAAGACTCATAATGATCAACCGGTTTCTCAGGATGAAGTGGAGAGGTTGGGGATCGACGAGCTTCTCGTGGGGTCGGCCATGGCGACGGCGGTGCGCTAGTGTTGCGTGACAGTAGTGGAGAGGAGGTCCAGAGCGGCGAGGCGAGGCGTTGCTTGGTGTGGCTTAGAAGGAAAGGGGGGGCTGCGGATCGTCCGCGTGGCGTGGGGATCGAATGGCGGCGGCGGCGGAGGTTGTAGTCTTGTAGAGAAATCCGGAGGTGGGATGACACGCGGGGTCCACGTGTCAGTGAGTTAGAAATTAGTTTTTTTTATACTCCTTTGATGTTAGAAACGAGTGAGGAGGGCTGGTGCTGTTGGGCTAGTGGTGTGGTGATCCTGGGCTCTCGACCCTCAAAGAAGAAAGTGGGTTGCTGGCCAAGCTTTAGGTAGGATTCGGCCCAAGCAAGTTTTTGCTTCGGAATTTTTACCCTCACACTAAACTTTGATTGTGAATTTACCCTCAAGTTTTTAACTTTGTGATTGCTGTTTTTTCATCCTCAAGCGAGAGTTTATCCTCAGTAAGGTTAAAATCACAATAATTTTTACCCTCGAAAATTTAATTTGTGATTTACATCTGCTTTTTCAACTTGAAGCTAAAAGCTCTGGAGTAAAATCACAAAGTTAAAAATTTGATGGTAAGTCACAAAGTTCAAAGCGAAGGTTACAACGTAATTGCCCCAATGAAATATTAGGAAAATAAAAATTATGGAGAACTGAAAATAGAGAAATCGGACAAAGAGGTATAAGGATTTTTGTGGATACTAGGAAATGGAACAATTATTTATCCAACCCTTCAATATCCTTAACTTATTATAAATCTTCGAATTCATTTTTCATCACATAACACAAATTTATTTTATTTTCAAATAAAAGTGTTGAAAATTGAACAAAAACATTTCACATCCCAAAAGAGTAATTTTGGGCTAGTTGCCAAATATTGTCCGGAGATTTGGGTGGACTGAGCATAGGGGTCCTAGGTTTCATCAAATAATCATCTAGATTATGGTCAAAAAAAATAATCATCTAGAGCACATAGGCTCGCTACCACCATGTTTCCGCTAGAAACCATCGGCCATGCTTTCTATCCAACTTTTTTGTACAAATGGACAGGCAAAGGCCAGATTTTTTTTTGCTAACAATCATGGTTTAGTACACGCGGGTTCGCAACCACCTTCTTTTTTCTAATAACCAGCCATGCTTTTCACACAAGTTTCTTGAACAAATGGACCAGCCAAAGCCAGTTTTCTGCTAGTAATCATGGGTTCGTACACGCGGGTTCGTGATCATCCTGTTTTTTCTAGTAACCAAGGGCCATACTTACTATCCAACTTTCTTGTACAATTGAACATTCCAAGCCATGTTTTTGCCTAGTAATCACAGGTCCGGCACATGCATGTTAGTTTCCAAACCCAATGACAAATAAAGTTGGCAAGTCAGACTCTCCCAGGCTAAGCCAACATTTTCACTAGTAACCATAGGCCATCCTTCCACCCAATTTCCTTGTACAAATGAACATGCCAAGACACAAGTTTTTGACTAGTAATTATGCATTCGGCGCATGTATGTCTCCAGACCCAATTACAAACGATGTTGACGAGTCAGGCTCTCTATCTTTGGTTGTAACTAGGGTTCGGCGCTCACGGGTTCACTATTCATGGTCCGGATCCAAGTGATGGCATCCAAGGATGGCCAGCCAGGTTCAAACGATGCGTCGTTCGGTGTCACCTCTGAGTTTCTCACGGCTATCATATTTTGTTATTGTTTTTGCCTGGCTGTGACCAGAAAGGCATTGCTTGTGTCTAGCCGAGCATGCATGGGTTAGACCACGAACATCCCATTTGCACTACTACAGAAAAGACCATTAAAGACGGGGCTTTTAGGCCGTTAGTGACGGAAATTGACCGTCGCTAAAATTGTGTCGCTAATGCCTGACCGAAAAAACCCGTCGCTAAAGCCGTTAGTGACGCGTAAAGAAAACCCATCGCTAATGCCATCAGTGATGCGTAAAGAAAACCCGTCACAAAATCCCAGTGCGTGCAGCCAAACCCGTCGCTAAAGCCCAGTGACGCGTGCAGCCAAATTCGTCACTAATGCTCAGTGATGCAGAAAGAAACCCCATCGCTAATGATGAATAAAAAATAAAATAAAAAATATTACATCGGAAATGCTTCTTTTTTTCTCTATTCCATGCTCTGGGGCTATTACAATATTTGTACCCATAATATTACATACTAAATCCTGAATCCCATATTGGCCCAGATTCCTCCACATACAAGTTTTCATGTACTAGCATTTATAAAATGAAATCAATCCACATGACATACCAATCAATATACACTTTTTTCCAAGAATATACTAGTTCATGCCATCTTGTTCCTGGTCTAACAGCTACTAATCTGATGGTGAGTTTCATCCATAAACAAGCTAAACACATGACTAGCTACTAAGTTTTTTAGTGCCTTGCACCAAACTTGTTTGCAAAGATGAAAGCTTGAAGCCACCATTCAGTCTTGCAACCAACCTATACTAAGTTCTGCTCAAACTTAATATTTGTCAAGGCCCTACATTTGTCTCATGTGTCATGTCTCACGGAGAGCAACAAAGCAACAACCTCTTCCATCAGGAAGCACACATCAATGGCCAGCCTGCTCTGTATCTTTCCCCGCCCCCCAAATTAGCGTCAATGTCATCTCTTAACTCTCCTCTGGTGCTCGTCAAGGTTTACAATGCCGTTTTGATTGGAAAAACTGGCCAGGACCGGTATGTACGGTTACCAGAAAAACCGGTCGGAAACCGGACCAAAATTCAAATGACAAATTTTGAACCAAAGAATCTCGAAATTTTCAGTAAACCAATCCAGTTTACCGGTAAAACGGATAACAATCCCCAAAAACCGGAGACAAAATTGGAAAGCCAGTTCTAAAAGGAAAAATGATTTTTTTTGAAAATTTGAAAAAATTAAAACAAAAAATATGTAAATAAACTAGATGCAATTTGTAGTGTAATGGTGCAACAACAACACAAAAATACGATCATTTGCTTGATTGAAGGTTGCTGGCCCGGAAAAGATTTTAAGAAAAGTTTTTCCATTTTTCCTTCCCTTTTTAAACACATAAAGCTTGCTCGATTTTTTTTACTAGCCAAACAATTGAATCTATGTGTTTTGTTTCCATCGTTGAACTGCAGATTCGATCTATTTTTTTTACATATTTTTTGTTTCAAAATTTTACAAAATTTCATTTTTTGAAATTTAAAATCAAAAACTGGGCTACCGGGTAAACCGGATCAGACCGGGTTTTTCTAGTTTACCGCAGTTTTGTGAACCCTGGTGCTCGCCGACATGAGCACCACATCCATCTAGCTTCCTCCTCCTCAAGTTCCGGCGGCGAGATCCCCATGCTGGCACCATCCAAATGACTTCACTCTGCATACTTGCTTTATGTTCCCAATCTTCATGTCTATATGTTAATTTCTCCACTCTAGCCTGCAGATTCTACTAGCTTGTTGTTGGCAGTCCTAAGGCCTAACAAAAAGTAGTACCTTATCTCCTGGCTCAAAGTGCTTCTCTCGGATGCGCTTGTCATGCCATCTCTTAGTTCTTTCCTTGTATAGCTTGGAGCTATGGTACGCCTTCTCCCTCCATTCTTCAAGCACGGCAATTTGAATTTGCCGCTTGATTTGGGCTTGATCTAAATCCATGCTCCATTTTCAAATTGCCCAACTCCAATTTGACAGGTAGATGGCATGTTTTTCCATATACCATTTGTTACGGGGTCATGCCAATGGGTGTCTTATAAGCTGTCTTGTAAGCCCATAATGCTTCAGGCAATTTGCTTCTTCCCATCTCTTCAATGGTCTTTTGGAGGATATTCTTGATTTGTTTGTTCGAAGTCTCCGCTTGACCATTGGTTTGTGGATGATAGGCGGTTGCTACTCTATGCTCAATTCCATATTTGCGTAGCATTTCCTTGAAGGATTTATCAATGAAGTGTGAACCCCCATCACTAATAATCACCCTTGGTGTGCCGAACTTTGGGAAGATGTATTCTTGGAGCATTCTCTTTGAGTGGGTGGAGTCTGCACTACGGCATGGCATTGCTTCTACCCACTTTGAGACATAGTCCACTGCCATTAAGATGTATTCATAGTTTTCTGACTTTGGAAAGGATCCCATGAAGTCAATGCCCCATACATCGAAGATATCGATTTGGAGATTATTTGTAAGGGGCATTGCATCTCGGGCATTGATTCCTCAGTGTCTCTAGCAGCGAAGACATCTCCGCACATACTCTTTGGTATCTTCATACATAGTCGGCCAGTAAAATCCACTCTGCCAGACTTTTGCATTGGTGCGGAATGCTCCGTAGTGGCCCCCATATGGCGAAGAGTGACATATGTCAATGATTTGCATAGCCTTGCAGGTGGGCACACATCTTCTAAGTAGACCATCAGAGCAGACTCTATATAGATAAGGATCATCCCATAGATGGTATCTGCTATCCCTTATGAGCTTCTTCTTGTCCTCCCCTGGTGGTATGTATCCTGAAACGATATAGTTAACGATGTTTGCACACCATGGGTCGATGCTTGTTACTTTAAGTAACATATCATCTCTCAAGTAGTCATTGATAGGTAGTCCATTGGGATCTTCAACTTGCAGACGAGAGAGATGATCTGCCACTGTGTTTTCTACTCCTTTTCTGTCTCTGATTTCTATGTCAAATTCTTGGAGGAGTAGAATCCATCGGATAAGTCGTGGCTTAGCATCCTTCTTAGTTAGAAGGTACTTGAGGGCTGCATGGTCAGAATAAACTATCACTTTTGCGCCCACCAAGTATGACCTGAACTTGTCAATGGCATAGACTACTGCTAGCAATTCCTTCTCTGTGGTAGCATAATTGAGTTGTGGTCCTGTGAGTGTCTTGCTTGCATAAGCTATGGCATGATGCTTCTTATCCTTGGTATGTCCCAACACTGCCCCAACGGCATAGTCGCTTGCATCGCACATGATCTCGAATGGGAGCTTCCAATCTGGAGGTTGGATGATGGGGGCTGATATTAACGCTCGCTTGAGCTCATTAAATGCCTCCATACACCTTTCATCAAAGACAAATGGTGCATCCTTGGCTAGCAGACTGGTGAGAGGCCTGGCTTTCTTGGAGAAATCTTTAATAAATCTCCTATAAAACCCAGCATGCCCCAGGAAGCTGCAGATCCCTTTGATATTCCTCGGGGGTGGAAGCGACTCAATGACTTCAATCTTAGCCTTGTCAACTTCTATCACTTTGGAAGAGACCTTGTGTCCTAAGACGGTTACCATGAAATGGCACTTCTCCCACTTCAGGACTAAATCAGCTTCCTTGCATTTTTGTAGCACCTTCTCTAAGTTTCGCAGGCACCCATCGAATGTTTCTCCATAGACAGAGAAATCATCCATGAATACCTCCATTATTTTCTCAACGAGTTTTGAGAAGATAACCATCATGCATCTTTGGAAGGAAGCCGGTGCATTGCATAATCCGAACGACAACCTGTGATATGCGAATGTGCCATAGGGACATGTGAAGGTTGTCTTGTCTTGGTCATCAGGATGGATAGGAATTTGATGGTATCCTGAATAACAGTCGAGGAAGCAGAAGAATGAGTGTTTGCCCAACCGTTCGAGCATTTCATCGATGAAGGGAAGAGGATAATGGTCTTTTCTTGTTGCCTTATTCAACTTCCTATAATCGATGCACATTCGCCACCCTGTCACTGTGCGCTGAGGTATTAATTCATTCTTCTCATTTTGCACAACAGTCATCCCTCCTTTCTTTGGCACAACCTGAACTGGACTGACCCATTGACTGTCTTGTACTGGATAAATAATCCCTGCCTTGAGTAGCTTCAAGATCTCTTTCTTTACTACTTCTCTCATGGCATTGTTCAGACGTCGTTGGTGCTCATGGATAGGTTTGTGATCAGGTTCCATTGGGATTCTTTGTGTACAAAACTGTGGACTAATCCCTTTGAGGTCTGCTAGTGAGTAATCTATTACGGATCGATATTTCTCCAGCAAGGCTACTAGCTTCTTCTCTTCTCTTGTGAAGATCTTGTCACTGATGATGACTGAGATACTTTGATCTCCAATGAGAAAGCTATACTTGAGACCTGATGGTAGTGGCTTTAACTCGATAGGTGTTGGAGTAGCCTCTTCTTGTTTATTTAACTCAACATAGGGTGAATGATCTTCATCTTCAGTGAAGAATTTAGCTTCTTCTTCAATGTTGATTTGTGACGCTTCCAAGAATTCAACAGTTGCTGCTTCCTCAATGGCTGCGAAATCCTCCATATATTCAGACGGTGCCTCACTCTTGGTATTGAGTGTGTGTCTGAGGTCAATGAGGAAGCTTTCTTTCCCAATTGGAATATCCAATTTCTCTTGTAAGTACTTCACTTGGGAGAATGTGAATATTGGTGTTATGATCAGTAAAAAGTCTTGCTTGGGTATATCGAATATGTGAAAGACAAGAACCATGGGCTGTTCATTTATCTCAGTCTCCACTTCCCGCAAAACTCCTTCTGCTGGGTAATATATGTTCTTGAAGACCAACCATTTCTTTGAAGGTGTTAGGTTGCCTTCGGACAGCCATCACTACTCCCAGCCAAATGCTTTGACATGATATTGACTTTGGCCTTTAAGTCATATATGGTTGTCCTCCTAGCAGTGGATTGAATATTCACCATAATGCAGTCAGGTTTTGGATTCAACTTGATTGTCTCCCTCATGCATTCAGCTTCTTGAAACCAATCTTCCCCTAGAACAAATGACAATTGGTGTAGTCTCTCTGTTCGGTCTTCTACATCCTCCCAATCCTCCAGTTCCTCATCGTCTTAATTGTCAGGGTGACAATTTCTCTCTATTGGATATGATCTTGTATCCCCGAATTTGGTGAAATCAATTTCCTCCTCATATGGCATGAGAGGGAGAATTGGTTCCACCACCTTATGAGCTTCGGCAAGAGTTTGACCACTTTGGAACAAATTTGGATTTGTTGGGCAGACATAGAATGGTTCAGGGTCTTCTTTCATGATCGGAGCTTGAGGAACCTCATTCTGTAGCACCGGTTGAGGAACAGGTACTTCTTCTTTTGATAGAGCTTGAGGAACCTCAATTTGAAGAACATGTTGCGCAACGGGTACTTCTTTTGGTAGCTCAAGTGCAGGTGGCACATAGCTGTCCAGATTGCTCAAGACTTTCTCAAGAAGTTTGAATCCTTCAGTCGGAGTGTTTCTTATGAAGGATCCTCTAGAAGTAGTATCCAGAAATTTATGGCTTTTTGGTCTGAGCCCCCACATGAAGTGCTAGAGGAGTACTGCTGGTGATAGTCCTAGATCTAGTCCTCTGACGGTGTATGACTGGAAGTGCTCCCAAGAGGCTCCCAATGTCTCTTCACCCTGCTCAAAGGTAAGAAGCTCCATTCGAAGAGCAATTACCTTTGCAATAGGGAAGTATTGAGACAAAAGAGTTCTCTAAGAGTTGTCCAATTTCCGCTGGCTTCTCCTACTGTCCTGGTATACCATTGTGTTGCCTTTTCACCGAGTGAGAATGGGAAGAGCTTCCATTTCAGAGTGTCCTGTGAAAATCCCTCGGTCGAAACAGTGGAACAGAGCAGCTCGAAGTATCTCAAGTGTTCATATGGATTCTCATGTTCATCTCCGCAGAATATTTTCCCCTAAACCAGTGCAATGAGTTCTGACGAATCTCATAGCTCTGGGATGTGAATGGTGCAGATTCTGGAGGAGGCTCCAGTAATTCTCCTTTCGGAGTAATGGCGTAGATGATGGAAGATGGGTCCATGGTATAATGATAAAGAAAAAGAAATACAAAAATAAAACAAAATAAACTTATTCACGGATTGTCAGACCCCATTTCTGGAATTCGTGTTTACCGTACCAATCCCTGGATCAGTAGTTGGTACACACTTACAAAGTGTCTTATAGCTCATACACGATTATATACTACATCCATAGGGTACATTACATGGTCTTATGTTACAAACCAAGAGACTAGCATACTAGCCAAGATACATTAAACTACGAAAAGCAGGTAAAACACTACGAAAACTCCACAGGCAAACTTGAGCAGACGGTGACCCTACAATATCTTGGATGCAAGTGACGTAAATTAGCTAAAAGTTTATGTGGTGAGCAAACAAAGTTTTATCTGGCTAATGTTTTTAGTTGGCTAAATTAGTCAGCTAGAAGATTCAAACATGACTAAGAGCTAAAAGTTTAGGATTGTGGGATCGATAAAAATTTAGGTGGTAGATCCAACAACAACTTAATACTCTGTGATCGGCCACCCTTAAACCATACTGAAAACCATACTTAACTGTTTTTGAAAATTTTTTCCTGAAATATGCATGAGAGCTACACATCATTAATCGATTAAGATGTTAAAAAGTACAACCCACATCAACCACCCAGGTTTAATCACAATCCTGAGTTGCACGCCTGTGATTATCAACCGACCACGACACTAAAGAACTACACCCCCGCTAACAGCTAGACCCTTTGCTCCTGCAAAGCACCAGATGTGCCCTTCCTGCTTTATTTGCCTAAGAGAAGGGTTAGTGGTTGCGCGGGCTGCAAGAGCGCCAGGGAGACGCGTGATGGCGGTTGGTCCA